>KN889695.1:0-18852 GCA_000934455.1 Apostichopus parvimensis | reverse complement strand
TAAAATACATACAATACATACAAAATGGGTAAGGAAAGGAGGTCCTCACCTGTGAGTGGTCATGTAATAAGACGTTGCCATGGAGAGGAGAGATGGCGGTATCGGCCGATCCTAGATTCCAGGCCATGCTCATGATGTTACCACCTCCAGACATGAAGCTAAGTGGTCTCAGTTGTATGTCCATTAGTTTCACCGATACTCCGGCGGCCACGTTCCCTTGATCGCCGGTGTCTTCTCCGAAGAAGGATTCCAGACCTCTCGAATATAAGTTAACCTGACAGTCAGAAGAGACAGGACTTAAACAAAATGTACATCTCCTACAAAAATGTTGAGAATACTGAGAGCTATATATTGACTTCATGATTGCTCCATTTCTACTGGAGGTGATAAAATGAAAACAAGTCTCCAATGTGGTGTAATGACGAAGAGTTTTACCAAATTTTGTAACAAGGTAAAATGCTGTTAGGAACAGAGTAACCATCAGCCATGTTACCTGGATATGCCTCTCCTATATTTCGATCTTATGTGAGCGTCACAGGCGGATCTACATGTCCTAATTTTTGGGTAGTTCTTTTTGTGAAAGCAAAATAAAAATGTCTCTACAATGTATTCATCAAATTTAGTATCACTTTCATGTGGGTACCAGTCAAAATGATCTTGTCCTACTTAATGGGAAGGAAAGAGGGAACCTTTCAACTTTTAGATCATCACTACTTAAGCAGCAGCAGCTTAGCTTTTCCTCCATTCTTTGGATAAATAAATATGGCAACCCTAAAGAAGGGGAAGTAATGAAAGCTAGGATGCCATAGTCAAGATGGGTTCATGAACTCTCTCGATGAATTGTCACTACATGATTCTCAGCCTTTACCCATTTGGTATAATATCGAGGACTTACCCAAAGGATTTTAAGAGAGTCATTTGACCTTACCCATTTGGTAAAATATGATCAAAGACATACCCATAGGAATTGAAGAGAGTCATTTAACCTTACCATTTGGTAAAATTATCAAGGACATACCAAAAGGGTTTTAAGAGAGTCATTTAACTTTACCCATTTGGTAAAAAATAACAAGGACTTACTGAAAGGATTTTAAGAGAGTCATTTACTGCGTCAAGATCGACATCAAAATGACTTTTTCTAAGTAGGCCGCTTCCCGTCATTTGTAAGTCAAGCTCATAAAAGACGGTAGAGTCGCCAGTGTCTGGAAAGTGAAAGTGAAAAATAAGATTTTGACAGAGAATTATGAAAATAATTCCCAGTTTGTAACTTGTTGTGACACATTATAATGCCACAACAACTGTTTAATAATACCCTTGGGAAAGTAAAACCTTTACCTTTGAAAAACATATATCTCTACCTACCCTAAGCATCTAGCATAGCAGAATTACAATGGCCTAGCCTCACATACTTGTCAAGCAATAGATATAACCATGAGGGGTGGATTTATTCTGATCTATGTACAAAACTAATCCACTAAGTATACCCCATTTCGTTTTTATTCTGAATGTTTGGTGGGTACAGCTCAAGCCAACCTGACATAATGCAATATACAAGGTTAATAAGGTTCATACAAGCTAAATTTTTTCTTTTTCTTTTTCCCCTATCACATCTCATCCCTAGTGGTAAGACTCTTGCCTTATAGATACAGTATATAGATGTTCTGGTGGGTACAGCTCAGCCAACCTGATGTAATGAACATAATTAGGTTTTTATGCCACATAAATTATTTTCTTTTTCTCCTATCACATCTCATCCCTTGTGGTAAGACACTGGCATTATAGACACAGTCTATAGATGTTTTGGGTGGGTACAGCTCAGCCAACCTTATGTAATGAACATAGTTCATTGCTATGTATATATATCTTAATGCACACTTCAATCTTCAATGCAGTTATTTCAGTTTATCTCTTCTGCTCTGCCCTGACCCTAGATTAGAGTTTTACATGCTTGTGGTTGGACAGCATAATAAAGTCTAATACTGACATAATACAGTCTGTTAGGTCTGTCTGGGTAACGTGAACCTACCTGATGGCAATACATCAATAAGAGAGCAGACAGACTAATAAATGAGTATTGGAAAAGGCTATATGTGATGTAATGATGGCAAGTCTACCTGCAAGAGTCAAGTTTTGCAATTTGTCATATTTCCATTTGCGAAAAGACTGACAAGTTACACACATGATGTGAGATATTTTGAAATTTGTGAGAGCCATGAAAGGACCGTTTCTTGGCGACCATTTCTGGAGGAATGCCAAATTACTCATTTGAGATATATTCATAAATTTTACTGCTAGGTTTTAAAAAATGTGAGGGTATTATTTTTGTTATTTGTAATTTAACTACTGAATCTTTTGTTTTTCGATGTTAAATATATTTTCATCTACATAGAAACATTTTGACCATTTTGTTGTCCTTGATCAAAATATACAAACTTATTTTAAAGACAATCACAGTACATCTGGCAATCAGTAAATTCTTATGGACAAAACTTTGTAACTTACCTGCTAAAACATTCCTATAAGATTTAGAAAAGCCTCCTGTTACAATATTAGCATAATTTACTGCTTGGGTTTCTTCTAAGACTTCTCGTATTGTTGCCCTGTTACACAAAAACGAAAGAAAAATGTCAAATGAAAAAGGAGATTTTTAAGATGTTGTTGGTAATATAGAGTGTATACAGGATGATATAAAGCTAAATATGCAGTACATATTAACATAAATTGATCATAAACATAACTGATTCATTTGCATGACAAACAGCCACTTACTTGTCAAAGTGGGTCCTAGGTTCTGGGGTTATGGGAAAAAGTGCTAGATGTTACCCAATTCAGTAGGTTAGATATATTTGGGGAAATTGTTTAAGCAGACTGGAGATTGGTAAAAGAAAAGCAAATAAATCATCAAGCTATATATTAAGCTCCAACAGTTTTACAATTGTGTTTTTATTTGTTTACATTAATTGGTATTGAAAAAAAAAGAAAAAAACAGAGATAACCCCATGTTTACTCACCCAGCAGCACTATCTAGTTCAGACAATGTCTCCAGTTTAGAAGAAATAAATTTACTGAGCTCAAAAGTCTCCAGATGTGGCAGAGAGAGGGCGATGTTTAAGACGTCCTGTTTGCAGGGTTTCTTGGTGAGCAGTAGGAATACAGCAGATGCTCGAATAACGTTTGAGTATCTCTTATGGTTCTGATGATAGAAGTTATTCAGTTGTCTCTTAATCTGAAAGAAAGGAAGGAGAAAAAATAAAGACAAGTTTTTAAGATTAGAAGAGCGATTACAGATTGAAAGGATTAAGAACGCTTAATGATAAACAGGATTAAGAGTGATTAGAAGGATCAAATATTCATAGGAATTCATAAAGGACGTAAAGAAAGAAACCCAAAGAAAATCACTTGCAAGGCAGATGTGAGGGAGTGAGGGAGGGAGGAAGGGAGGGAGGGAGGAAAGTTGGGAAGGGGGGGGGGAGATGAAGAAATGACAACCCTTAACAGAATGTATAGGTTGGTATTAACTAATCATTTAAGTGATACCTGAAAGGAGGGAAGTGTTTATACCCAGATCAATATACATCAATTTCACTGAGACTTTGAGCACATTGATCCAAATTTGAGATTGACAGGTCTTTTTCATGTTGTTAATGTTGATAACGTTGTTTGTTCATCTTGTTTGTTCATCCTCTGTAACATGCATGCTTTCTTCCATACCATGGACAAACATAACGTTTCAGAAGACCATGCTTTGATAACAAGAATGACACACTCAGAAGACATCCTTTGAAGTAACAAATTCCTCTATGAACATACATGAGTAGGGTACTGTGTTGAGTACATACATGTATGAGTACAAATCTACAAAGTAAGAGATATATAGAGAGGGACTGGGTACAGGGAGAGAGTACAGGTGACGATGCTATAATAAAGGGTATGGGTACAGGTCTACTGTCAGGTACACAGAGGTAAATATAAATGTCCTTGAAACAGGGTACAACTGCCTCCAGCGAATACTTTACTGCGACGTCCATACTTACGTCTCTTGTGAAGAGTTCTTCCTCAAATACATCTATAATATCAAGAGCGACCTCTATGACGTCCAGGTCCTCCTCTTGTCCGATCATCTCAATGACTGCCGGAAGGGTAGAGGGTTGTCCTGCATTCCTAAGAGCATACAGGGCCAGTTTACGAACAGAGTCCTCTTCAGCCGAGAGAATGTCTGTGAAAACTCCCAAGGCGTCTTGTACCACCTACAACAAAACAGAATGAATAAAATACTGATAAGACCATTGTTTAAGTAGATTTTGCTAGAAGAGGATGGGGTTACTGGGAGGAGGGGGTGGGGGATGGAGGTTAGGCAGAAAAGGATGGCTGGTGAAACGGACATGGAGGTGATTGGAGAGGGTGGGATGGGATAGAAGAAATGCGTTGACTAAGGATGGGTACAGTTGGGCTTTTCTCTTCTAAGTTATAGTCTATTCCACTTTGTGGCAAAGGTGGGGGGGGAAGGGGTGCAAGGGGCAGAGCATGAAGCCTCAATGAGGGATAACATACCTCGGTGCACTACTGTATACATCACAATTACAGCTTCAAAAGACATAACAATCATGTACCTTATTTAAAAGTTTAATACTGAATGCAGCAAAGGGTTCATTGTTCACACTTGATAAATGTGCATGCAGGTCATACAGGAACTTAAATTTGCAAGTTAGTGGCAAGATATAATCATTTCATGACAGCCTCTAAGCTTGCTCTTGTCAAGAAGTGAACATACTACCAATGAACAACAGTCAGATCTGAAAAAGTTTCTGCTGCTACAAACCTGACCGGCACAAACTTCTTCTTCGACACAAAGAGTCTTGATGAGAGCTCCAACAGTGAGAGCCAGGGATATTTGAACATCTTCACTGCCGATTTCACCTCCTTCAACAAGTTCCTGCCAGACAAACGGACACATATTCGTTACATTTAAATAACGTTTTGGAATTGGTGCGATTTGCAATTATTGCAAATAAATCCAACTGTAATGTTACCCTGTGTATTAATATGTCTAATGACATACTACTTGAGAAAGTCTTAACAGTATGTCTCAAAAAGTAACATAAAATAATTCAAAAAAATACTAATAACAGAAAAAAGTACCCTCACTAATTTATGAGTGGTAATGTCAGGCATTCACAAAGTGATAGCTGAATGTAATATTTAGCAATATTTGTGGATTAAATTCATATCAATTTTCAAGGAGAATCGTCTCCCACCAAAAATTAATTTCATCTGATTTGATTTGATTGATTATGATTTTTTTTCACTTACCATTAAATTTGAAACTTGAAGCTCTAATGGGTGAGAGTTAAAGGCTGTGACCACCAAGAACCTCTCCAGCATTTCAGCCGATTCTTCGCTGCTAAAATCAAGGATCTCCATTGCAGCTTCCCATGATGAACTGGTCTGAGTTGATGCCAAAACATCTAACAACTGTGGGCTGCAATGACAGAGGATTCAATTAATTTTTCAATTAATACAATTAATTTTTTATAGAGCAAGAATAGGTATGTCGACATGGTTACCATTCCTGGTGACGCAAATGAAATGCAACATATGTGGATTCTATAAGTGATAATATAAAACAAACATGTACATGGCCCTTTCTGACTCACAGATCTCTCAAGTATTAAGTTTTACTTTATATCTTCTATGTCAGGCAGTAATTATTCAAAGGTAAAGGTATTTTTACATTATTTATTTTTTGAGAGCGTGGTGGCCAATTGGCTAAGGCCTCGGACTCGTGATCCAAGGATTGCTGGTTCGATTCATGCCTAGTTCACTATGTTGTGTCCTTAGGCAAGATGCTTTATCTAACTTGCCTCTCTCCACCCAGGGGTTAAATGGGTACCTGTGAGGTAACTTGTCCTTGGGCGCAGTATATAACTGCTGCCGACTGGAGGGATTGTCTCTGGGACAGGTTATCATTGACCAGGGGTAATATAATGTCTGTAAAGCGCTTTGAGACCTATCGCTGGTGTAAAGCGCTATATAAAAATCAAATATTATTATTATTATTATTATAACATCCTTGGAGGGACTTTTCAAAATACTGAAGTAGGTAATGACACCCCTATCATCATCCCTGCAGTGCATTTTGCTAAAATTGACAGCACTAGGATGCAAAAGTAGTGCTATATTTTGCACATTTTAAAACAATGATGAAGAATTTCCAATTGCTCAGGGTTGTATTGTAGATTTAACTAGATATTATCAATGTTTATGTACTGTACTGTACTCTCTGGAACTTATTGAAAAATACTATGTCAATGGAGGTGGTGGTGGTGGGGGGGGGTTGGGGGCGGTTCACCCCTCGCTTTTTCTGGGGGAGAGCTAAAGCCCCCACCCCCAGAAGTACATTTGGTTGTGCCCCTGGTTGTTAGATGGCACTCTCACTGCCACATCATGCCACAGATTGTTATCATTTAGCAATATGATAAATTATTTTACTCACATTATGTCCTGGTTTGCATCATTATTCAAAACATCTAGGAGGCTTTGTTTCCCTGACAATCTGAAGGACGCCAGAACTTCAAGGAAAGACATGGATGAATCTGCTTGGGCAAGTAGATCTGATGACAGGCCTTCGTGGTAGGCCTCCACGATATCAGCTGCCTGGTAGTTTAAAAACACAGACAAATCAAATATCACCCGTGTGTATGACTCTAATTTTCCCTTTGGGAGGCCATTAGTTGTTCATGCTTAATTTTCACTTTTGGCACAGAAAAACCAATATTGATCACAACCATATTTGAAGAACAGATTTTATTCAAAATTTGACTCATCTACTCATCAAAATGACTCATCACAATTTGACTCATCTTTGAAGAGTTTCCTCTTCTACAGTTAGAACAGATTCAGTATAGCACATAACAAAGAAAACATGCATGCAACTATGTATATTCAGCATTTTTTATGGCAAATTGTTTTGGTATAAAAAACCCTCCAAGGAAGCTGGCAACCAAAATCTATTTTAATGTTAACAAAGTTTTGATGAACATTTCTGTCAAAGAACATCATCCATTTCCATTTAATTCTTGAGAAAGTGAAGTTACCTTCCTGATTTTATTGTCATATATGATTAATAAAACACACGACACAACACTTTACAGATTCCTGGGCCATTACTCCCAACTTACAATAGTAATCATATGCAAATTGCATAAAAAATGAATATTCAATGAAACTTTATCAATTCAGGCTATCATGTAGCGAACGAAATTTGAACAAAATTCAACGTTATAGTCAGTAGCACTCACCGATTGACACTCATCACCACACTGCTGTTCGATTAGAAGTAAACGCAGCGATTGTTTAATATAGTCTCCCTGACTGAGGGCGACAGACTCCGCATTGTCACCGGCAAGTTGCTGACCTCCAGCTTCAGAGCTCACAAAGGCAAGAGCTTGGCTGCAAAGAGAGTAAATGATTGTATTTATATCAGACTTCAAAACTTTTATTGTCAAGGGTGTCCATCAGGGGTGGGTACAATCCACCGTTCTCTTTCTTTCATTTGACATGTCAGGTGTTTGCTATTTCCTGGCTACACAAGCACCTCCATCTCTTATAAAGCACAGAATTCACTTCCAATGGAGACAAGTTTGCATTCAACGAGAGAGAGAAAAAATCTGCTAACCAACTTCATCTCTTGCAGAAAGGCTGCGTAGGTAGATAAATAAACTTTAGCGGGCAGCATGAATGCTTTATAGTACAAAGGCAGTGATAGCATTTCCTATCAGTTCTCTTTGAACTGTCTAATTTCAATCTATTAAGTGTTCAATGTTTCAATCAATTCATCTGTTCATCTGCCTAATTTACTTGAATCCAACTTCCTTTGTCTGTTTTCCTCTTAGTCCAACTCTGAATAAGATTCTGTCAGGATCAAAATGTCATTCCCTCGAACTCTTAAATACAATTTTTCAATAGCATCACATATCACACTTTTTGATAAGCTTATCTAGCAGCAGTCTAGTCTCCTAAATGCTGGTGTGTATGGCTTTTTAAAGGCAATCCTCACCTAAATCCATTACTATACAGCACTGGTGAATTATCTGTGCTGGACTCTTTCTCCATCCAAGACAAAAATTTGCAAATGACCAAAAAAAAAAAATCAAAAATACATTTTGTAAGCTTACTTTGATTTCACAGATGATGAAATAACCTCCCGGAGGTTGATATGGGTAGTGTGTGTCTCCGTGGCAACAGCTGATTGGATGATTCCATCTTCTGAGACAGTGTATGCAGAGGATGCATGTCCAGGTAGACTTACACTAAGAATTAACTGTGGATGACTAGTGGATACCCATTGGCTTTCCTGTTGACAGGTCTCAAAATCCTTTATTTTGGTTACTTTAGGACCATCTCGTGTGTATGTCACAGAGCAGTCCCCTGATGCATCTGACTGTGGTATAATGAGAAAGGTTAAAATTAAGGCTTAATTGTTTTATATTAATGTTCAGATTTTAGATGGGAAAAAGTTGGCCAAGAAAATACATTCCCTCCAACTATGAAGTTTTTTGTCCCCGTCCCTCTACCTAACAGCAACATTTGCTAAACAAACTCAGAATATCCTCATTTTTACAATTAATTCATTTTGTTCATTACAGGTTTAGATCATTACCTCACTGTCACTGCAGTGAGAGGAAATATCATTAAAACTGTTAACAGGACAAAACATTTAATCTTTTACACATGGAGTTTTGTTTTAGTGACATACACTATTTAACCTATAGCAAACGAAGAATAGGTAATAGTGTAATACCTACATTACACTTTAACTAGTTTCACATCTCATGTTCCAAACCGAGCTTAAATTTAAGTATTTATGTTTGCCAAACTGAGTGGTATCAAAGCAGATAACTAGAGTTGATATTTGGAATGACAATATAGCAAAGTCTGTTTTACCTAATTCTTCATACATGAATGGTGTAGCTAGATGTAGGACCATATGATATGAATGTGTTGTAGTATACCTACCACACAGCTGTGGAAAACTGTTTCTAGAAAGCACCATCTGACCGAGTGGCGGGACTTTGTAGTGTATCTGTATTTGTACTCATATTGGTACTTGTAGTTGAGGCATTTAAATCTAGTGTAGATACTAGTGCAAGACTAAATTCATGTGCTGGTACTTAATGACTTGTATATTCCTACTGGTACTCAAGTAATAGGAGAATTGGAATGACACTCATGGTTATTTTGGTGTATTCATAATAAAAGTCTGCATTAATTCACAGCTCAGGTATTAAACACCTCTTGTGGCATTAGTGCAGCGACCTAATGATAATATTTTAGATGTTTCAGTTTTGTGTATTGTAGCAGACACAATCAGCTGCTCCTCACTGTGTCAAAAGTATGTAGATATTGCCAACATGATGAAATTCACAATCACTGGAATGTATTGAAGGATCGGCATTGATATTAAAAGACTATCTAGAGACAGTGGTTAATAGAAGGCTCTAGATATACAGAATGCAGGAGTTGTGTGTAGACAAGTAAGCTGAATATAAATATGTTGCTAGTACACCTCACCTCAGTGACTGTGCCTTCAGCATCTTGGAGTTGAAGAAATCCTACGATTCCCTTTTTCAAGTTAACTAATGATGATGAATCTGATGCCGAGACGAAAATGTTGGCAACTTTGCCCGTGACCCACTCGAAGAAGACAGGTTGACTGGACATGACCTCCTCTGATGACAAGAATACATTCTGGTCGTCGCTCCTCCCAGAGACATTAAAGACTTTGGTATCTTGAAACTTGAAAGATGGAAAAATAATTAGTTTGACTAGAAGTTGCTCAACAAAAGCTAACAATTGACACTGGCATTTATAAATGTCAGATGATTGGTCCAAACCAGACCAATCATACAGTAACATGAAAAGTAAACTACATTCCAAACCATGTGACCTGGTAAATTAATGTTTTGATGAACACTCTTTTAACATGCACAAAAAGCCATTTATGAACAGTCTCAAATGGAAGGTGGAAAGCCTCAAAATGTTAATGAATTTTTTTCGCAAAGCTACTGTCAGTTCAGAGTTTCAGAGGAAACTCCAAACTTGAACCGAAGTAGGTAAAGAGCAGTTTAAAGTAAATATACAATATATGCACATGGAGCAGTGGCACAGCTACCATTTTTGTTATGGAGTGTGGGTGTGGTGGGGGGGGGGGGGGGGGGGGGGGGGGAGTGATGGCCGGCCGGGTGGGGGGGGGGGTGTGGATGAACATGATGGTGATGAAGAGAAGATGGATAATTATAGAAAGTGGAAACGGTGGGTGGTTGGGGCTCTATGGAGTGTGGGTGGGGGGGGGGGGGGGGGGTTGAAGGAGCTAAAATGTGAAGTGATCCTTGGGGAGGGGTGTAAGGGAAGGGAGTTTTCTCACTTCTGAGAAATTTTAGTAAACTGTATTTTCAAACTTTGAAAACAATGTTGAAGTTTAAACTGTTTTAGGGTGAATTTATGTGCTTTACTAGAGAAATTCTTTGTAATATTCTGTCTGTCAAGGGGAGGCAAGACCCCCCCCCCCCCTTGATATTATGCAGAGGCGAATAAAGCCCCTGACCTCTCCCGCATATAGAAGTATACATGATTGTGCCTTTGATATAGAGGATTAGAAGATTAAGCTCACCACAAGTTTCATGAGTTGACTTTGCTCCTTTTCCCACACGACTGACAGGTCTAACTGGGTTGATAATTTAAAACCGACGTCACTGAATGCGCCTTCTGTTTCCTCTCTCTCTTTGTCATTTAACCTGACTTCATTTTCATAAGTGTACTGGTATGTACTGCCCTGTTTGAACTGAAGAGAATAAGCTGCAAAGAGAAAAGATGTGAAATATTAGCTGCATGATTTAAGGTAGGTGAGTTATTGCAATTTTAAACTTTCGGCCCCTCCACATTGGGTCCGATAAAAGTTTGCACCTAAATGGTCCCAAAAATAATTGGCCCAAACAAGGTGGCTCAAAAAGTATATTTGCCCAACAAAAATTGAACTCCCCAAAATATTGGGCCCAAAGAATGTGTCCCAAAATGCATTTGTGGCAATAAAATTTGGGCCCACAAATTGGCTTGAAATTGTTTGGGGCCCAGATGGCCTACATGTACCAGCTATTACCAACAACTATACTGTATACCAAGTTTGGCTACAATCCGACATAAGGTTGCAGAGTTATTGCAAGGTAAAGATTTTTATGTTTGACCCCATAACCTCATTAATATTCATAAGGTCAGCGCCAAAAACGATAGGGCTTCACTTGAAATGTAGGAATATGTCACAATATGGATTAAGGGTGCCATGCATTGATTTGCATCAAGGCATTAAGTATGACAAATATCCGTCACTCCTTGCGGTCACAAGCAAGTATCACAAATGCACACACCAACCTGACTACATAGGTACCTTTGCTTCCAGCAAGGAACCAAAAAACGTGACAATTATCTGCCAAACCCTGCAGTACAACTGCAAAGCTGACACAAACAAACCAGAAGTGAGATAAGCTACATGGATAAACTAAGAGCAATATCATTTTCATTGACATGATTTCAGACAATGTATGAATGAATGCCATGGAATATTTCTGAAGGTGAGTTCAATGACAGAATCTCAGAAGTTACCAAGTGTGTATATATTTAACCCCTTTGAAACCACAGACACTACTATCACCAGCTTTGGGAGGCTAGTATTATCACAATAAATAAACAACCCTAAGAATACCAACATTATCTCAACCTTGAATGAATCTGTAGCAATCCAAAGGGATCACTGATTTGACTTTGTCCTTTAAACTGTTTGAATCTGATAAAACAGTTCTAAAGCAGTATGCTGTGTTCTAAATTTCCACTGATGCTAGTTACCACAGCTGTTGGTATCAAATCCAGTTTACAAACGGTACACGAAGTACTTAAATCAACTAGTTATTGACCAATTCACAAGTTTACCTGGACAAATAATTTATTCAGCATTGCTTGGCAAAATGCCTCGTAAAATGGCAAAAGTGGCTATACAAGTCCAACGATAACATTTTCTTGTTTTACACAGGAACCATTTTATGTTATAGGAGACAATAGTTGCAATAGAGACAATAATTGCAGTTTTGAAAACTGCAATTATACAAAATTTGGACTTTAAATTATTCCTTTTGCTGTACTTTCGATCCAAAATATCTGTGTCCCTAAGTTGCAAGTTAGTATCAACATATTTTTAACACAAACTACAGGCAATTAATTTTGCTTGATTAGTTGAAAGTTTAATTTTATACTTTGACTTGTAACTAGTAATATTAGGGTGAATAATAATGCTAGATACTGCTTTAAAGCTTACTACTGTTCCAGCTTATTAAACTTGCCTAATTTAACCAAGGAGTTGATGCATGTGCACCACTGCTGTACATATTACATGTGTACCCAAACTTATTAGCCACATCATGTTGTACAAAATGATAATTAATGCAATTTATTACCAATGTATGTGCCTGTAATGGTAATCAACCATGCCATATCTGTCAGGGTCACCTTACAGCTTTTTGTGTATTGCAATATTGTACACGTTACAAACCATGTATATATATCACCCAAATATTCTAGAAAATCAAATGATGCATCACTCATTTTTAAAAATGTGAAATACAGAACACTTTTAAATCAGTGGTGTGCACAGGATTGGAAAGGGGGGGGGGCAAATTTGATTTTTCCTCTGACTGATTTAGGTAGGGGCATGAAGCTTTCTGTATGGTCCATAGGAGAATGAAGAATTTTATAAAGGGTTCTTTAAAGCGGACTCCGAATTTGGGGGTCTGGAGAATATCCTCCGCCCCAATCCCCCCCCCCCCAAAAAAAACCCCCTGAAAGTATGGATGTCAAATGGTGCATTCTACTCTAACTTAGGTCTATCATTAGCTCTTAACAAAAAAACATGTGTTTATAAAATACTCTTGATTTATTGTTATGAGATTGAAAAGGAGGGGTTGGGAGTACAAGCGTAGCAGTGGTGTAGTTTCTCCTGGCTGAATGTAAAACACCCCTGACCGAACCACTTTCACACAACTGACAATAAGTGGTGGGATGTCATGGCCTCTTCACCCATACGCTTTATGCGTGCCACTGCCGTGCAACAACTGTGACTCTCAAAACATGTTTTTTTTTCTATTAATGAAGACACTTTCCTATTGTCTAACAATTAACAGATTCCTCACTGTCTGGCAAAAACTGAAAAATCAGAAACTTTCATAATTAGTAGTTTTGAAATGAGTTGATGCTGTTTCAATTTAATTTCTTGTGGGATGAACAGTGACTGATTTAATAATTTCTGTCATAGAAACATAAGTCAAAGATATAAATCAATAACCACAGTGCATATATCTTACCTGCTGCCATGCAGGCTGTAAAGAGTACTGCCACCTTGATCATCATCATCTGTAAAGAAAATATGTATAAGCATGTCAAGTAATGATCCTAACAAATTGTGACGGTTAAAGAGCAAAAACTTTACCACCAACTTTAGCATGAAGAACTGCCAGCTGACAAGATGGCTAGTGTAAAGTGTTGTGTCTTTATTTTTTCATTAGGGAGGGGGAGAGGTATGGTTGGGGTTGGCAAAGGGAATTGTATTATTCCTCATCCCAGTATGAGTATCAACAACAAACTTTAGTAGGGGACGAGTGTTCCAATCTATGACTACTTGAGTGGAGGGCACAGCCACCTTGGTCAACACTTGAATATTTTCTATGAGACATATAAACTTTTATATATCTGTTCAGGTATCGCTGCACATCTTGTACTTAAATTTGTTGAAATCATCAAGATCAAGCGGTTGAAATATTAGTTTTAAAAATGCATTTCACATGTTTCAATGAATTTATTGACGTACAGCAGACTATGCAATATAATGAACACTTACAACACAACCTGACAAGACCAAGCTGACAATGGGCTCTCTTCTATAGATTAAGGCACCCACATTGTTCTGATATTTCACCAAATATTTCCAGTACATTTTCTGACAATTTAGTGTTGGGGAAAACGATTCTACAAGTAGCGTACTTCTGTTTTCTCCATTTCCACGCACGAATTTGATATGTATAATTAAAAATATTTGTTCACTTGATCGACCTATTGTTTTCTTTCATATGTATATGTGATATTGAGTATTTATGCTGGAAATAAACTGTTTCATTTCATTTCATATTTTGGGTGATCATATGTAACGTTTTCTTTTGCAAGGAAATTTCATGGAAGATTGTATTTATCTACTTTCCGAATAGACTGCCAGTCACCAAGAAGTAATATGCGAGACAATTAAAGGGTGTGAAGACTCGCACAAAAAGGAATGTCTAATGCCGGTAATTTGACCTAGTTTTGAATGAGGTGTAACAGAAGTGTTAAACACCACCATCGATCCCAGAAAATACACACACAGCTTGCTACAGTCGTTAATTAGACACTAGTGAACAGTCAGTACTGTACATACAGCTGTGATCAATACCCACAGCACAGTATACAAACGATACAGCGATGGACATCTCAGGTCCAGCTAAAGATAACAACTAAGGTATCACGTTTCATCACTGTCTGCATTTTGTAGCGACACGAACAAAACGTCACTTGCAAGCAACAGAAAGTTAACTTTTTCAGATGGCCGCACGCGGTTTGGGGCGAGTCTTCAATGCCTTTAAATGTTTCAGCGAGAAATAGAAATGCACTTGAAAAGACAAAATAGTCTGTAGCCATGAATTTTCTAGCAAACTTGAGCCAATTCATGAGCTACAAACTTCAGGTCCGATTTGCTTCTTTGATTCAAACTTAAACCTAGGCTTAATGAAAAACAAAACAGAGAAGAACTGAGAGTAGTAGTCCATATTATCTTCAAAACATCTGTCACCATATTTTGGCAAACTTACTTTGGAAACTGTACACTGCTAGCAATTTTTAAAATTTTACCAGCTACAGCATTTGCTCAAGGACCCAATGCTCAGTGTGTCACCAGGAAAGCATCCAGAATATACAGGCTTAAATACATCCCACTTATCTCTGCCAAGGATTATTCAAGGTCCGAAAACCATACACTACAATTAGCAACATAGCTGTTCTGTTACCGTGACAAACATGATTTGTACAACACTAGCCCTAGCGTAAACAATTGTCACATAGTGAGACCTGATAATACTAACGACTGGGTAATTGTTCTCTCCAACATCTGTGACATGAACTTCACGACCTAGGCCCTATAAGTATTTTTAACAACACATAAGAATCACGATTTTTGTTTCAGAATCTAGCTACATGTCGTTTTTATTGCGCTTACCCTCCTTCAAATGCCAAACGTTACACAGTGAAGAAGATGACCTTCGTAGGATGAACAACGTAGGCTAGCAGTTTTATAGGCCTACTGTAACCTAATCCCTAGATACGGAACCTCCTACTAGCGAAACGGCAAACTGTATCACGTACCCAGAAAGCAGAATAAATCAACCTACCTCACACAATATTTCTTCTCGATGTGAAAGAAATTATTCTTCTCTGTCGTTTTCTGTTTCAAAAAAGGCTTCAGCTTGTCCTTTACAATGGAAACCCAGGCACTCAGCTTGACGTGTACTGTATTACCGGTTACGAAGTTGAAAGAAAGTTTACGTTAGCTGCAATTGTCAGTTATCCTTCTGCACAATGCAGACCCCAGCTGATTGTATGTAAATTTGCTAACTACAAACTGCAGACTGTATTTCTTCCATACATACAAGGAAGCTGCTGTTTGACGAATGGCATTTACAGGTGGCACACTCGTATTAAAGTTTATATCAATCCGATCGGATGTTCCAACATGCAATAGGAGAACATCTTTTGATATGTTACCAATCAGGATCTGGTTTTGTCGTGCAACAATCGGTTCAATTGAGGCAATTTTAGACCCCTTAGGCCTCCCAGGAGCAGCATACGAAAATTGCTTACTACCGACTGAGTGAAGAGGTTTGTTTACAAGTGACGAAAACTTCAGGCTCTGATAGTATGCTATAATTTGGGGCCAATACAGACTATACCTTTAAGGTAAAATTATCCCTGATTCTAGCATTATTATTGTGCAACTTCTGTCAATAGACCGCAATCAAAATACACACACGCTTAATTAGATATAAGGGGGAGGGCACGATCTTTGTTTTTTATTGATTTTTTTTTAGTTTTAAAGCGCCAGTTCATTTTAAATACCTATCAATACAATATGGAAATCTGATGATTTAAAGAGACAATAGGATCTTCATACAAGGCATATACAATGAGGTATCATCATGTCAGAAAATATAGTCGTTAAAATGTGAACATGACTAAACATTTTTTGACTTTTTGGCACATATATAAGCCGTCTTCCCTCCCTTCCCATGCCGCATACTCAAACCTGTGTCTGGGTCCCTGCAACTAGTCAGAACTGTATTTAGCTATGGTTATCCTCCCAACTGAAAACTAAAAGGAAACAAACAAACAACCAACAATTGTTCAAGTATTTTTTCAGGTATACACATATATGTGCACCGTCACAATAGATCGTATATTTCGTCACTGAAGCGAGTAATTCACTTTTGATTTCCTTTCGAATAGTGCGTTCTGCAATTTGCACCTATCTTGAAACTGTGACAGTGAATCACAAAAAGATAGCAAGGTCGAAAGTTCACCTTCACTGTAGATTGCGCAACACCTTGGCACGATGACAACACATCCGAGCTCATAATAACATAATTAGAGGATTAGTTTAACTGTAAAGTGACTGTAGACGAAAGGTTAGAAGATTATTTAGTTTCAACAATACGACTGTTTGACCCTCCTATGTTTTTTTTTTACAGTAGTTGTAACCAACGCAATGGTCACTCTCCTATATCCTTCAACGACCTAGGCTAGGCCTAACGTAACGGTTCACCCAGCGCTATTGTAATTGAGCTAGGCTTGGTTTTAATATTATGTTACACTTACAGTTACTCTACAGTAACCAGTATGGCAGTAGCACAAGAATTCGTACTACGAAGTAGCAATCTCTTTTCGGTCAAATCTAATATGCCGAGAACAGTTTATGATAATACAATACAATCAAAACCTGTCATGAGCAAAATAAAAACTAACATTAAAGCCTAGCCTATCACTATCAGTTCTTTAGTTTAGAATTGAAGTTTAGTTCAGAGGAAGCTGACTGAGGGTCACATACAGTAACAAGGAACATAATTAATTTAAATAAAAATGATGATTGATTACGATCTCCCTCCCAGAGCTAGAAGTGTGATTTTGCATCTTCCAATTTTGCTTAGTGCACTGGAATCACATGCAGAAACAACAAATATGCACAGGTCTACCTTCATTATTTCTTTTCCACAAATGACAGGGTAATTTAATACAATTCATTGGACGGGAAAACCTCATATTGCTAGACCAGTTAAAGGAATTGTCTGGTGGAAGATTTTGATTAATTTTCCTCATAGTTCTTATTTTTCTCTAAAGTTCTAACCATGTGAAAATTGTCCCCATTCGAAGTATTCTTCTTGTAAAAATCTGGTTTACAAATTCACCAGTTTCTCACCAAAAGCACCGTTTGTTCCAAGGCATCAATTTGGTGAATGACTTAATGCGGGCCAACAGGCAAAAAAGGTGCTTGAAGTTCGCACTCCCATTTCAGCAACAAATACACTGTCAAATACATACACGCATTGGTGATTGCCTAAATATTTATGTACACATTGCGAACGCATGTATGAAGCCTACCATGCCCAGTTGGTACATACATAGCACTGCACATAAAACACGCTCACTCTCAAACCACAGTTCATGAACCGTTCTTCGAAATCGCTGAAATAAAATTCACTGATCAACTTTACAGTAAAAGGAAGCTTCTTTAATATTACGTGAAAAATATTTGGAACATTGAAAGGTGAAACATGGCTGAGTCGATGTCAGAGCAGAATGTAGTACCAGGAAGCTTAGGCTTCGTAGAACTGTCCGATTATAAACTTTACAGTAGCCATCATGCGAACATTTCTTCGCATTGGAGCTGGACAGGGCAATGTAAACAAAGAAAAGACTGCTGTTCAAACTTATTTTGTGTTACACAAAGATCACAGAATCACTGATGCACTACATATATGACAGCTTCATGATTTTTTAAAACATATATAATTTATATGAAAATTCACCAAAAATTAAAGAAGAAATTAATTTGTATTCAAAGGCGGTTTTTGTTGTTACTACTGAACTCCTAAACGATTCAAAAATTGTTTCTCTGTCATTTGCAATATTAGCATTATCGTATTTTGAAAACATGTTTGGAAAATTGTTTATCGTTTTTGAGGTAACTTCTAAGGGCTACCAGACTATTCTTTCAAAATATCAAAACAGAACTTTTCAAGTTGAATGCAATAACAAAGTTGCTGTTAAACATTTTGAGAACTTCAGATGCCAACCCAGGTTTAATACCCAGATTGAATTTCCAACCAACAACAGAAATATTTCTGATTGATATTAGAGTGATAGTTATATTTAAGTCACAAAATTGTTCCTTCTGCAAAACGTTCAAGCTCTCACTGAGTTTCTTTATAAACTGTAAATTAATCTGGGGAATTCGATCCCCACGATATGTCATTATACTATATATGTGTCCATGGTGTGAAAGAAAAGGACCTGTTATTTGTAGATTAATATAAAAACAGTCACTTGCAATGTCAGCCATTTTGCAATTTTAATTTATGTAAACAAATGTTCATCACTTTGTTTTGTTGCAGATAGTGTCTCTCCATTATTGAAAAATGGAAAACAGCCTGGTATCACATAGTGGTTGTGAAGACATTA
>KN889694.1:35003-49603 GCA_000934455.1 Apostichopus parvimensis | reverse complement strand
GTAAGGTCTACGCTGTTGAAGCCAGCAGCATAGCTCAGCAGGCAGAGGTATGTCAAATTCATCTTTGAGCACAAGAATTGTTCTATGCAATTGAATCCGATTTGGGGGTGGGGGGGTGGGGGACAAATGTCTTATATTAGTATACCTGATTGGGGTTGTTTTTTTTTGACAGTTAGTAGGAGTAGGTGGCTTTTGTCTTCTCTGTTTTTGTGCAGCATCAAATATTCCGTCGGGCAAATACATGAATGCAAAGTTTACAATTAAAATCTTTTTCTATGTTATAACAGATACTTAACATCATCTTTTAAGTTCTTTTACCCTCCCTTCCCCCCCCCCCCCCCCCCCCCCCCCCCCCCCACCCCCTTTTCAAAGAAACATTAACAGTCAAATGAGATATGATAGGCCTGCATATCAGTTTTGACATATATAGAAGTCGGGATGTTAGGTAATATTGCCACTAACTGAGCAGAGTTGAACAATCACCTAATTTCTATGGAAATGGAGACTGAATTATTTCAACTTTTGTACAGAATATTGTCCTAGCTATAATTTGAGCCTAGTCATGAAATTTAATACTTTAGTATTGATATGCAATCAGTAATTTTATACCAAACTAATATTATTATATTACAAAATTTGTAAAATAAAGGTGCTGATAATTGGGTCAGTTTGTTTCTAAACTTGACACAGAAGACAAATGATAAAAACTCAGATTTCAATTTCTAACCAATATTTTTCATATAAATTTTTGGAGATAATATGGTTAATTATGCCTGGAATACTCTAATAAAGACCTCAAATCCTCTAGCTATGCTTAGCTGATAATGGTAACCCATTGTTTTATACTGATATAATGCAGCTATTATTCAGACTTTATTTCAGGCAGCTGGATACCAAAGCCAAGCTTCCTCTTTAAAAGTTATCAGAAACGTGAAAAACATGAAAAAGTTGCATTAACACTTCCTTCTGTGTTTTCTTTCTCCCCCGTTAACGCAGCAATTAGTCAAAGCGAATCGCTTAGTAGACAGAATAATCGTTATTCCCAAGAAGATAGAAGAAATAAGCTTGCCAGAAGAGGTTGACATCATTATATCAGAGCCGATGGGGTACATGCTCTTTAACGAACGTATGCTGGAGAGCTACATGCATGCGAAGAAGTGGCTCAAGAAAGGCGGTGAGTGAAAACGTGAAATATGGGCCACTTTGTACCTCAATCCGCACTGTATACAGCTTAAATGGTGGAGATACCGAGACCCTCCAGACAAACTGCTGTGGTTGCACTTATGATTGAAACTAAAAGAATTAGGAACAAGAGTTTAATTTGTAAGACTTAAGGTGTCAGCAAAAGCAAATTTAAATGATATCATTATTTTTTAAGTCAGCTGAATATGTATTTTTTTTTTTGTTTTATAATATTTGACTAGCTTATTTACAGAGGAAAAATAATTTTCTAACAAGGAAGTTGCATTTTGATGACTTACTAATTACAGAGAACATTGATAGTTAAGCACAAGTTCCAAATGTATCAGGTTTGGCAGGATAGAATCAACAAGAAGAAGATTATAATAGGAAAGAAAACCTTTTGAAAGATGTTTGCTGTCGTGACATCACAGACCACTAAATGTGATCCATTGGAGGGAAGAATTGAGGGTTTAATCCAGTCAAAAACAGGTTCCATTTCATCAACCAAATCTTGAGTAAGGGGCAAGATATCGAGATTGGAGCATTTCAACTAGCATTTTGAATTATTTTCCTTTCCCATATATAATCATCACAGTGTCTGCCACCAGAATGAATATTTATTTAGTTTTGATTGTACTTTCATAAGGATGGTTGGTCTTCAACATGAATGTTTTCCCCAGCTGGAAGTTAATTTCTAAGTCATAGTAGAACTGACATGAGACACTTTTGTGGGGGATGTGTGTTTTTTTAAGTTTCTCTCTTTGTTCGCAGGCAAAATGTTTCCAACAGTTGGAGATTTACACGTGGCACCTTTTACAGACGATGCTTTGTACATGGAGCAATTTAACAAAGCCAACTTTTGGTAAGAAGCGGTATCCTTGGGGGGGAGGGCATAATTCAGTTGTAGCTGTTGAAAGGGTTAAAAAGAAGACTGTAACGTTTGGAAAATGTGATTGTTTCAGAGAAGTGCCAAGAAGTTCTCTTTATGAATGGATGTGCAGGGTGCTAATGTTGCCGATAATCCTGGTTTTGCTGTTTGTTTTGTTTGAGGTATGCTGTAATTTTTATATGAGATTCTTTCCTTGGATTGTTTTTCTTTTCCTTCCCTCCCCTTTCCACGCAGGTACCAGCAATCTTTTCACGGAGTTAATCTGACCAGCCTCCGAGAGCCTGCTCTGCAAGAATTTCTCAGACAACCAATTGTCGTAAGTTATGACTTTAAATGTGCTAAACAAACTAGAGGATTAAATAGAGAATCACTTGTCATGGGAATAGGGTTGTTTAAATTTTTCCGAGCCAGTAGCAGAACTATAATGGGCCAACTTGTTATGAGAAAGAATACATCTTGATGATGGTATCAAAAATATATTGTTATGGCCTCTATCGTAGCAGATTGTCTTGTGGACAACCATAAAGGCTAGTTTTGATTGTTGTGAAGAATCTAAAAATTCTTGATCAGACACACACCTTGCATTAGAATATACAGGGAAGGTATAATTGGGGAGTGTGGTGGGGGGATTTTTCTCTGGTATGGGGATCAACGGGCAGCTTATTCGTTTACCTGTTTTAGCTTCTCAGGTGCTTTAATTTATTCTGTATTCATCTTCCCATAATAGGATACTTTTGATATCAGGATATGTCTAGCAAGATCTGTCAAGTACACAGTCAACTTTGAGACATCTTCAGAGAGCGACCTGCACAGAATAGAGATACCACTGAATTATACCACACACCAAGCAGGAGCTATTCACGGACTCGCTTTCTGGTTTGATGTGGCGTTCCACGGGTCCATGTAAGTTGTTAGACTTTGATGTACAGTTTGAGATCCCTTAAACAAATAATCCAGGATGCCATTAGTGAGTGACCAGTATGGATTGCACCTTTGTGTTACGAACACTGAATACTCTCGTTGAGGGTAAGGAACATTGTTTCACCACAGGTAGAAGTTTAGGACTAATGTGGAAAGTAGCAATCCTGTTTCCATCTTGTCATTGATTCTAAAAGCAATTTCCATGGGCTCGTCATCTGATCATTCTTGCACCGTGATGCAATTTAATGACAATTTTGTCGAGAAGTGTGCATGCCTGGGAAATATACTGCTTAGAAAAATGGTATTGATAGAGGTTAGTTTTATATTGAAGATGCTTCGATGTAATCCTCTTTGGTGAAACCTGGGTCACGACTTCTGTCGTGGAATGGAATGGATGGGCAACATTCTAAAAGCAATGTATGTAGGTATCTTGAAGAATGATTCCAATTCTCCTCCAGCAAATCTCAGAACATGTTCAGAATTTACCTGGACAACTTATTAAAACAAAGTCAATTTTGTTAACACTGCAGTTCATTAGCAAATGTGTAATGTGCAAACAATTTTTTTTAAATAATCCAAAATAGGGTGTACTTGTCTTTCCTTCCTTTATACATATACTTTTTTATAGCTCTGTACAAATATCAAGAGCAATATTTTCTTCTTTATAGTAAGTTGTAAATTTGAAGATGTCATTCTATCTCTGATGGACAAGCTCTGAAAGCCATGAATGGAAATCACATATACTTTATTTTTTCAAATCATTTCTTTTTCTTTTCTTAAAAACAGGCAATCAGTATGGCTGTCCACGTCACCCACTCAGCCATTGACACATTGGTACCAGGTGAGTGGTCTGTCCTAGCTAGAATGCTGATGACATGGAAAGCAGATTTTCATTTAGGTTACAGATCACAGTATTCATAAATAGCCATTACACATATGTATGCTGGTGTGCTGAATGTAAATGGTGTGCCAGTATTTCAGCTCTTCTGCTCAACTTCAAAATCCCAACTGTTTTTTTTCTGTTGGCAAGTTATTCTTCATAGTTGTTGCTATGGACATATGAAAAAGCAGATAGGTATGACCTAAGGCCAACAGACAGGGCAGCAGTAAACTGCATGTCGGGTTAGTTGGTATCTGTGAACAGTTTTAGTACTGTTTATTGTTTTTGCTTGTGTAAAATTATTTACTACTTCATTCATCTCATGAGAGGCTCCCCCCCCCACTCATCCCATATATTATTTTGTAACCTTTGATATGTTTCAAAATTGAAGCTGAATTTCCATTTGAAGGAGTTGCCCGGAATGTAAAAATCTCAGAAACTGATAACATTAATTTTTGTTCTTCTCCAAATGAAGGCAATTTATGGTTCACTCATTAACTTGAAATCATCGATTATCAGAATATATCCTTCCTCCCCACCACCCCTCCCCCTCTCCTCCTCCCCTTGCCAGCTTTTCTGAGGCAATGAGAAGACAAACAGTTGTCACAGTGCCTTACCAAGCATGGCTTCCCATTGAGTTCATGCCAGACTTAAGGCACCTTTTCCATGGGTTCACTCTGTACCTTGCACTTTTGGAGTTGAAATGTAAGTCTTCGTTGACCTATGACCCACAGAGAGTAGCACTCTATTAAATCTCCCAACCAGCAGTGTGTTAAAGTGGTCACTTAAGTTTGATCAGTTTGTTCCTCGATGTAATTACATTGCAAACAGTCCTAAGAAGTTTTTTGTCAGACTGTGACCTCTGTTCTTGTTCTTCTTCTCCTGGTATTATCAGGTTCGCTGTCTACTTCGGTCCCCGCTTTATGTGAAACAGGGACAGAAACTGACCGGGAAAGTGGTGCTCATCGCAAACAAAAGGTTGGTCTTTTTTCTCCATCCGTCGTCAGATAAAGTTGTTGTTTTTTTTTACTCTATATTTTACCTTGTCTTTTGAGAGGATTGATTTATTGTTCTTGTCATATGATTAAGTGTTAAGGAATTTTCTTCCACTGTTAGGAACAGAGATGGAAGACTTGACAGAGTTTACAGTCAAAGAAGATAAAGAAAAAGCATTTTATGATACGATATGAAATTGGAGTTTGATTGCTACACAATTGAAAAGCTGCATGACAGGCTTTTCTATTTTCTTTTCTTTTCTTTTCTTGTTTTTTTTTTATTTTGGCAAGTATTTACCATAATTTGAGATACAGAAAGTTCTTAAAACAATTTTGGGAAAAACTTCACACACTTAATTATTTCCCACTATCATTTTTACAGCTTAGGCCTCCCTCACTTCATGGAAGTCATTGTCTAATATTCTAAAAGTGGCAAATTAAAACCAAAAAGAAGAATGTTATTTGTCAAAATGTGGTTAGTCTAGAAACCATGTGATTAAAATGTTCCATGTGCAAGTAAATTACTGCAAAGCATTCACATACAATATATTGCACTACTTTATCTGAGTGGAAAGTGAGAAGTTTGCATCCTTTTGTTAATTGCTAGTAGATTGAATAGGCCACTCCAATCCCTATTCGCCCGCTGTTTCAATCTTCAGACAAAGCTACGACATCGATATAGAACTGGAATGTCCGAGATCGGGGGTGAGGTCGACAAACAGACTTGACCTTAAGAATCCATTCTTTCACTACTCTGGTCAACCAGTCCAGCCACCTTCAGGAACCTATACGAGCTCTCCGAGTGAGAGCTACTGGAATCAGTATCCCTCGAATGGCATGGAGGGTAACAGCGGTCACCTGAACGGCTACGGTTCTCAGGATATGGCTAGCCTATCACAGAACACCAACGTGGTACCAGTAGGTAAGTACACATTCAACAGGGTTCCAATTAAGTCACACCCCTGCTGTATCGTTGATGGAAGTTGATTTACATAGCGATCAAGTTCCCTGACCTTGATGGAGATAATTTAATTACGTAGGGTGAGAAACATTCGGAATGCTTATATGGTCATAATTTGGTTGCAACTATGATCCAAGTCCATTCCCAACCCCCCCCCCCCTCTTCCCATATTAATGTTCATAAGTACTTTATAACCACCGATTGATCATCATAAATCTATATTATACAATCACTGCTCATCTCCATATTGATGATCATGGTAACCTAGTCACGGCCACCGATCATCATTTTCTACATTACTGATCACTTTAGAGCCTCTGTGTTGCCCTCCAATATTGATGATCACCATGTATATAACAACCATCGATCATCCCCTACCTAATTTATTGATTGATGATCATGATTTAATTACATCCATTGATCATCCCCTCCTATATTATAGAGGATGAATAAAGTAATATCCCAAGATCGTGCCTCGCTACATTAAACGATCCCTATCTACGATGCCTGCTTAACCGATGAACTTAACAATGTGTTCCCCCCCCCCTCCCTACAGCAAATGTAGACCCGATCAGCCACACGAGCGTGCTTCCTGGTGGATCTGCCCAACATCAATATTTCATGCCGTCATCGGTGGGAATGACCACCAGCTCCTTCCAGTCTCTCACCTACCAGCAAGGTGGCATGCACAAGCAGAGGAACAGGACAGGGGGTGGTGGAGTATCCGGAGGTGGATCAGGAGGAGGAGGAGGAGGAGGAGGCAGCGGCGGTAGTGGTGGGAGTGCCTACCAGGGGTTGAGCTACAACCACTCAGGAGGTATGCAGCATCAACAGCATAGAGGTCCCTCCTCTCACATGCAAAACAACAACCGACATGGCATCCGATCTCTGTTATCATAACATCACACAAGTGGCTTAGGGTCCCACAACAAAACATAAACAAACAAAAAAAAACAATGAGAACAGTTCACGGTGATAATCAGGAGGTATACTCTCTGATTAGGACCGAGGTTCGATATACCTACCCTCTCCTAATCGAGTGTGCCGTCCCTTGTTCCTTTTTTGCAATGAGATTCTCATAAACTCATCTAAAAAAGCTTGGAATCTCACTCTGAAAAGGAACTTGAACATTGAGGACCAATAACCTGCATCAGCTTTGCATAACATTTCTTTTTCTCCTTGTTTTTTTCATTTTACCATTTTAGTTTTCTCTCTCTCTTTCACTTTACCACCCCCATATGTACCAATCTTTAATGTTTTGTATCATGTCATCAACTTGTTTGGTTGTTCTTGTATTGACTTTTATCCATCCATTCAGCATTAATGGTAAATAATAATATTCGTGTTTGTTCTTGCGTACCGAGATAACATGGTTAAAGATGGCGATTTGCTCGTTGTGCAAACGTATAGGTTGAATATGATGATCTCAAGCCGTCCCTGTAATTTATACCTTGCCGTGGGATATCCTTCACGCTTCCCTCGTGAGACAAGTTTTGCGCATCTCTTCTGCGGGATCTTGACAGCGGGACACCGAAATGTGCTTTAAAATTCTGACGGAGGTGTCGCTGACTTACCCTGCTGTGTAGTTTATTTCCATTCATTGAGGCTGTACACGTTCCTGAATCATTATGGACCTGACTGATGTTATTCTAAATTGTACAAGAATTAGCAATGCTCTGATCTGACAGGTTTTCTTTCATTCTCTATGAATGTCCGTGATCTCGATTTTTGTTTCGGAACCTTCAAAATCAGTGATAAAGATTCGTAGGTTTCGACAGTTAGTGAGGCTGAAAATCCCTATCGCCAATAAGGTGATCAAGCTTGATGTGGAAGGAAGGATGGACACTTTGAAGCTCCATTTCTTTGCTTAAAAATTTGACAAAGCATTTTACTTCCACCCCTCAAAGCATTTTTGCCGTACTGATGTACGCCGTTTCAATTTTACGCCCGTTAAAGTCTGAAGATATTTTGAAATGTCAGAAAGGTGCATTTGAAATATTTAACCCAAATTTGGTTTGCCTCAAGTTTTGGCAGATAGTCATGAGCTATAACTCCTTAACAACACAATTGACTGACAGCTTGATATTCACTCCTACGAATACTTGCATAAATTTGATCAACTTTCCCAAAATGTCATTTTGCGGTTGCCTCGAAGCGTTGCACAACAGATAATCTGCCACCTTTAACGTTTGTAAAACTTTGTGAAAGATAATCATTCACTATTTTTTAGTCCAGGGATGGGATTAAGAAATGATATGTTTAAAAATTAACTGAAATATATCAATGTGGTTGGTTTCCATTTACCATTTAGTCATTTTCCACCGATCATTTTACGGAAAATAACCACACTACTTACTAGCTACGATTTGCGGTGTGCCCATATTTAGTGGAAAAATTTCCTATTATTTCTGCTTTGAATGTTTTTCTAAATGTCATGTGTCATTCCGTAATAAACATCCTGAACTTGGGAGAGGGATTTTATTGGGGGGGGGCTGGGGAGGGGTTGGGCATGGGTGTTTCAAGGCTTGTGTTTGTTGTTAATGCCCATGTTGGATTTTAAAAATAAAAAACAATGCTATTCAAATGATACTTCTATTCATCTGGTTTCCTGACTTTAGATGTTACTCCTTTTTTTTGAGACTGAGATCATCACAAAACTGTTCCTCATCTTTCAACGAAAGCCCCACAAATTTCTACAAGACAGGCTGGATATCACATCTGGTCTCCTGAAACAAACCTTTTGTACCATAATAAGTGTTTGATTTCGTTTTTCATGACTAATGGGCTGTGTTATTGAATGGGGATTGATCAGGTAATGTGAAATGTGATATCTGTTTTTTTGGCATTGGGAATGACCAAGCCTTCTTCAACAAGCTTGATTTTCTTTTGCAGGTTCTTCTTCATGGTACTGAACAGTGCGCCCTTTACCTGAGCAGTATAGTGACAGGTACGGCCGTGCAGTGAACTAATAAACGGTGTAACGCGCATGTATATAATTTGGTCAGTTGTATGACCATTGTGAAATAACTAAGGGAAGCATTTTTACATTTTTTTTATTTTTGGCAGTATCTTTTGGTTTTGGTTTGCAATTCATTTCGGTTGAGGTAATGTCCAACACAAGTTGAACCGTTGATGTGGATTAAAAAATTGTCAATTTTCCAAAGCAGCTGGTTAAGTTTTGTTTCGTAACATCCTGTGGCGAGAAGGTTCGTGACGATGAAAATCATGAAATTTCAGCAGCATTGAGATTATGCAGCATTGCCGCTCTAGATTTTCTGTAAAATTTCCATAGAACAGGTGCGTGCGTGGTGACCCAAAAAAATTGCTGTTTGTCGCATCAGTGTAGCTCTTTTACCTCTAAGAAAATTTGGATCTGAGAATTGGTTGTTCTAAGTACCAGCCGAAACTTGACTATTTATGGGACATGTCACTATTGATTAGTTTGAAGTAAAGAAGGGTTAGAGAGGAAGTAAAGAAAGACAGCCAGCTGCTTTGTATTTTAATTTTTTTGGGGGGCTTATTTGTACATTCTGGTGACATCAGAAATTAGATGTAAAATTCCGAAAGTTTACAAGCAATTAAAACGATACATTTAATTTTGTGGGACATAAAAAACTTTTCTGTTCTTGGTGCTGGGTAAATATCTCACTTTAATGAGGAGCTGCCAGTTGGTCATAACCACTTGGATCTCCTTTTAAGTTTAGATTGAGAGGCATCATGTTATGCCGGGACTCCATATGATTAGGTCGAGAGGTAAAATAACTTTTTGTACAGACCAATGCAAAAGGTAGCTTTAACATAGAAAAACGTGGCCAACATTTAGGTATTGTGTCTTCTGGAATCATGTAAGTCGGTGTCGGTTGGTAGATGAAGATGGGATGTCATCTCGGTTCAACCAAGATATGTCTTCTGATGTAACTCTGCACTGTAGGCTGTGTTCTAGAAGTCAATATAGGGTTTTTGTCTCCCTAAGAGAGGCCCATCTATTCTCTAAACTTCCAGGCACTCTTTTGAGTTTTTTTCACAAAACTGGAAAGGAAATGTGCACCACTTGCTTGCCCCGGACCACTTCACTATGTTAAAGGGACCTTGATTTTCACAGAGTGTTTAACAAGTGAAAATCGTAGACAAGGAATAACCCAAAATATTTTACTGTGCCAAATTGAATCGATAAAAGTTGGTGGATATTTAGATAATTTGATGTCTAATGTTGATTTACATTCATATTTTAAAAGTACTTAAAGAGAAGAATGGTTGGTTTATGTAACCATTCACATCTACCATAGCCCTCTACACTTACATTATAAATGTTGCTGATAAGTTTGTTAGTTTGTACCACTGATAAGTGTGTATATTACAGACAACTGTGTTAAGTGATGGAAAGTCTTTATCAAATTGAAAACGGCCTGAGAATTAAGTTTTGTTCATAGCTGCATCTTCAGTCTGTCTATCAAGAAGTTCCTTTAAGGATTAAAATATCTGGCCATCCAATATCTTTAATTTTTACTTACACAGGCTTTTTCTATCGTAGATAAGCAGTATATTTACAGTTCTCTTTTCTTTTTCCTTCTCTGTAATGATGAGAAATTTGTTAATGTTATTGTTTGGAAAAACCAGATATATAAACAGCATTGACCATACCAAACAAAACCTTATTCTGTTAGTCTAGAAAAGATATTAAAAAATGCATATTAATCAAGACCATTGTACCTAACCAAATGACACGTTTACCAAACATCAATGCGTATTATAACTGCTGGCCAGCAGTTGTGCATACCGCTTGGCATCTCAAGCCTTGCAGAAATATGAGGACCAGGGGTATAGAGAGTGGGTGGTATGCGGTAACCTATCACCCCCCTTCCCCCCTCCCACAAACCTAGCGACGGGTGGTCATTGTTTATAATTCAGCACCATGAGTAGTCTTGTACTAAACAGAAAAAAAAATATGTGCATTTGCTTCGAACTTACAGAAAATTTGGGAGATTATGTGATCATAATGCCAGCATAAACTTGGAAACAGTGCACACAGTGATATTATCTTTGGGGACATCTTTCAAGATTATTTTGGTTTTGACTGTTTTTGCATGTTATACAATTGGTGATTATGTGGTATTCAAAAAGGTGAATGTTTTTATTGTATTGTATAGTGCTGGATAAAGTTAACATTCGTATGGAAAAGGATAACCTTAAAATTGTTCCCCGGAATTGATAGTGAAAATATTCCCCTGAATTGATAACTTTAAAGTTTTCCCCCCGAATCGATAGTCTAAGGTTTCCTGCATATTTTGTTCTTTATCATTTCTCGCGTATGAAATCGTCGTTTTGTCATATGTAAATTATCAGTGCTTCTTTTTGAATGTACAGTTTGGCCAAATTCAAGCTGTTTACTTCCTTCATGTATGTATATTAAAAAAGCAATTATCACAAATTGGGACCAAAGCAATGGATTGCAAATTTGTTACCGACAGATATGAAAGAGAGTTAACATGAAAAATGTGTTCTCGTGCCCAAATGTGCAAGGGTAATCCGAGGCTTTGAGAGCCAGGCAAAGCGTATAATTGAGTCAACTCCCCCCCCCCCCCTCCACGCTCCCTTTTGCACTCTTCCAATAACCCATATTTGGCTGACCCCTGCCATATTTTCATTTTCCCCCTAATTGACCCTGGGCCACCGGCTTCCCCTGATCCCCCACCCCTCTCGTCAAGCCTGAGGTGCCGCAAATGGTTTCACAATTTAATCAAAGAAGAACATCGTGGTAGCAGTACTTGTGCAGTTTTTGGTCATTACTAGGGCTGAATTTTAAGATTTTCTTGAAACTTACAATTATTTCCAAACAATGCAGATGATGTGATCATATGGACTGTTAACGTTTTTGAGCCCAGGCTCTATCTATGGTGATTTTTCTTAAGTGTTTTGTCATGGAACTGTACAACTATACATATATATATATATCTATTTGATTTTAAAGAAGTAACATGTTTGGATGCAATCATTTTTAAATTGGTATTGTATGTTGAAGGGTGGATGTGGGTGGTGGGGGACAGGGAGGGGGGGAGTTTATGGACACGGCATCAGGGCTCATTTAGTGTTTCTATCTAGATGCAAATCTTTGCTTTAAATGTAAACAATTCTGGTGTTGCTAAGAACTTGCAAGTCCCCTTTTTTTAAAACTTTTCTTGGAAATAATGTCACATGTAAAATGTACATCATCTTTCTTAATAGAATCACCACTGTTGGTTTTACTTCGCACCACTGCTTGTAGCATTACGTTTAATGTTTCACACATTTTTGGTGCCAGATTCATAACCTTCTGGGGATGTAAGGCATATGCTTGATTCTTCTTCTTCTTCCTCCTCCTCCCCTCCCCCCTACCCTTTGTCCCATCCATTGCAAGCACACTTGAAAATGGATACTTGATTTGTCTTGTGGTCCCTTGATGGTGGGAAGGACGGAATGGGGCACCTTGACAGTGGAACCGCTGAGCATTTGCATAACATACCATTTTAATGATCCAGCATCTCATGTAGCTGCACTTTGTGCCATCAATTAGTACGTTTTTCCTGTCCTTTGGTTAGGGTCACCTAAGTCTGTGTAAATAACATTTTTGTCCTCTTTTTTTTTGTGGCATTAAAAAGTAAAAATAGTTATCCCTTTTTAAGCAAATTCCCCATGAAACATTTCGAATGTAGTCCAGAATGTTTACATTTAGTGTTGTTTTCTTCTTGTCCGTTCTTTCTCTCTCTCTTTATAATTAACAAACTCTCTCTTTTATTTATTTATTGGGTGTTTTGATTCCTTGCCGGAGGCAACAGGAATATATGTGATGGTGGTGGTGTATGTGTGTGACACATGCTGGTAACCATGTGAACTCAAAAAGTACATGATGGATTAACTTGGTATATGGATCCGTCTTATTGAGTACAAGAACCCGTATCTCTTTTCTGTGAAGTTCAAAGGACAACAGGTCAAGAGTCTGAAAACTTTGTAAACACAAACACTCCAAAAAGTACATCTTTTTTGAACTGCATATTTGGTATGTAGATCCACTATTCAAGTAAACAAGAACCTTATCCAATTTTGAGTTTAGTTTTGTGAAAGGGCTCAGTGAACAAAAGGTCTTCACAATACACATCCAGGAAATCTGCCTCAATGAGTTGATGACTCTCGTATTGGGGAATTTTAGCACAATCAAGCTGCCCTATCAGTTTTTGCACTCTGAGCTTCAAGGAGCAACAAAGTTACCACAAATTATTTCAAAATTGGCTAAAGGGATAAACAGGTTTTCTCAGAATGGTCTCAAATTGGCCTTTTTCTCTGTGATTTAATACTAGATTACTCTGGCATTGCAGTAAGTTGTGAAGTTATTCCACACTGAATAAACAATTTAATGTAACTCTCGTTCATTAACAACAACTATTAAAGTGGTGGTTGGTGGCAGAGCTGATTTACTAGCTCAAAATCGGTCAAAGAAATTGTCCATTTTGCTCATGTGTATATATTTTACATAAGAAGACTGGATATTTCAATATTTTGGAATACAAATTCTAGATTGTGTAATCCTTACCAGTGAATTGGTTGATGCCCACAAGGGAGTGCTACAAATAAGAGGTGGTGATCTCTGATCTTTTCTGGTTCTCACTTAATCCTTGGACAAATTTAACTCACTTGCGCTACATAAGTCAAATATTTAAGTGGGAAAATGTATCAAATTACATGGCAAGGAATCACAAAGCCTTCTGGTTCCCTCTTATTATCTGGTTCAATATTTCCCTCCAAATATGGTAGAAGGTAATACCTAAACCGATGCCTTTGTTCCTTATTTACCGACAACCTTTATCTATTCACTTTCATCATTCAAGAACTTAATTTCAGTCACTTGTGAAATAACATAGTAGAACAAAGAACATGATAATTTTAAAGAGACCGAGGAGTGCCTACAAGAGGCTTGGAGTAGCTGATAAACGTGAACAGCCCTTTACAAAATACAAATACGGCCATTATAATAATAATAATAATCAGCAGTTATTTTTAAGACGCTTAAGAGACCACAGATTTGGGAGAAACCCGCTAGGGCTTGTGGATTACAACTTACATGTAGGGTGGCTTCCAATTCCAACATTTAACTCAAATTTGGAATCTTTTCATTGTAGAAAGTCATATCAGATGGGAATACTGTAGATTGCTCTTGGATAAAAAAATAAAAAAAAACAGTGTTATAGTGTTTTATCCCTGTTTAGCCAGCTACCACAAACATTTAGTCAAGTCTACAAAGCAAAGAGATGATGAGTTAAATCTTAAATGGACGTTGATAACCTAGAAAGGAACTTGCTAAAGTGATGCACAACTATGTGTTTCATGTCAATTGACTGAGACAAGCCAGGCTGCTCATAAATTGAGTGTCCCAATTATTATTATTATTATTATTTATGGGCCAACTCAAATAGAAAAAAAAAAGGAGAATTGAAACGATGCATTCTGAGACAGCAAAATATAAATCAAAACGAAAGGTATGTATGTTCTACGTCCTACCAGTGAGTATAACATTTGAATGTTTATGTGGTCAGAAAGTGGGCAGGGCAAGGATCCCCCTTCTGAATCCACGGCTGAAACTTAATTTCTGTTGAATATACTACATATATAATTACGGTACCACAATTATTTGAGACCAATTCACCTGAAAATATGATCTAGCTGCCGGTACTTATATCCCATCGAAATGGCACTATGAAGGATAAAATAAGCCATGGTGAAGAGAAGAAATTTGAAATATAT
>KN889694.1:11135-34953 GCA_000934455.1 Apostichopus parvimensis | reverse complement strand
TTCCAATTCCAACATTTAACTCAAATTTGGAATCTTTTCATTGTAGAAAGTCATATCAGATGGGAATACTGTAGATTGCTCTTGGATAAAAAAATAAAAAAAAACAGTGTTATAGTGTGTTATCTCTGTTTAGCCAGCTACCACAAACATTTAGTCAAGTCCTACAAAGCAAAGAGATGATGAGTTAAATCTTAAATGGACGTTGATAACCTAGAAAGGAACTTGCTAAAGTGATGCACAACTATGTGTTTCATCTCAATTGACTGAGACAAGCCAGGCTGCTCATAAATTGAGTGTCCCAATTATTATTATTATTTATGGGCCAACTCAAATAGAAAAAAAAAAGGAGAATTGAAGCGATGCATTCTGAGACAAATTTAGAGCAAAGTATAAATCAAAACGAAAGGTACGTATACGTTTTACGTACCAGTGAGTATAACTTTTGAATGTTTGTGTGGTCAAAAAGTGGGCAGGGGAAGGATCCCCCTTTTGAATCCACGGCAGAAAACTTAATTTCTGTTGAATATACCACAACATTACGGTACCACAAATAGTTGAGACCAATTCACCTGAAAAATATGATCTAGCTGCCGGTACTTATATCCCATCGAAATGGCACTATGAAGGATAAAATAAGCCATGGTGAAGAGAAGAAATTTGAAATATATGGGAACAACAGTGGCGTCGACGCTCTGGATATCCAGAGCGATGTCGGGCTTCTAAATCAATCACGTCACCACGTGATGCCTTTATAATCATGTCACCGAGATTCGTCAACAAGATACCTCTATAGTAAATGGAACTCCGCCGTGCATGGAATAACAGTCTCAAATAATCCAAACAGACAGGTGGCGGAACTTGTTGCTTATAATCTGGGGGAGGGGGGGGGGTGGCGGGTCGCAAATTGGAGTGTATAGGACATGACTTTTGAAGACGCAATCCGAATAATCACCTCAAAAGCGTCTCGAGAAAATAGACCCTTTAACATTTCAATTACAACAAATCTGTTTTTCTAAAAACTAGGCCTATGTTTTCTTTGGAACAAAATGGACCAACGGTACTTTTCATTAACAGGAAGGGCACCATAATTTATGAAAGGCGCACTTTTTCGTTTCGTAACACAGAAGCTTTGGGGACTTGCGACCCATAGGGGAGTGGGTGTATCTTTAACTCGGCTGGAAAAGTGGGCCCCTCGCGGCCATATATATTTAACATATCGTCTAACGAAACAAGTGCAAAACGCGTTTCAGACGCAAACTTCCTTACGGACTTCAAATTGCATGCGGATTGTTCACTTTTCTGAAACTGAAACAAATTAAAGTTGCGTTTGTGTGTCTATAAAGTTTTCAAATCTCCATCCTACGTAATGAAGATCGAAAAACTGAACAGTTATTTTCCGAAGATACATTCTTGGATGTCTTGTGAATAGTTTTCAAACAGTAAAACAAACAGTTCCAAATGTTAGATAATTATGATCACCCATCAGGTTGGTCTTGTTAAGACCAGTATGAACAGCCTAGTGTAGGCCTACCTTTCTTTTTCACAAAGTTATTTTCCCGTATCTATTTGCTGTACTGTCCAGAGAACGCTCGCGGCAAAGCTTTCGATTGATACCAGTTTGTATCGGACAGATCCTCGGGCATGTATAATGCAGTGGGCAGGCACCTTCGTGGTAGGCAGAAATGGACTTTGAGGCATGTACAGTTTGCACGCGAGAAAAAAGAGTATTATTCATTCATTATTTATTTGATCCAAGACATAAAAAGGAAAAATATACAAACATTACAAAAGACAAATAGGATCTGGATGAACAAAAGGAAACTAAATTCCTATAGCCCAAAGGCCTGTGCACCCAAGAACACAAACACAAAGAATATACTATACATATAATAAATTAAGAACTATGAGATAAAGATAAAAAGTGAATCTTAATGCCATTCTTGAATGACTGGAGGGAGCCAAAGAGGAGCAACTCTCTTATATTAAGCGGCAGAGTGGACCACAATCTGGGGAAAGTATTAATAAAATTTGTTCTCATAAGATTGGTCCTGGCATGTAAATGATTGAACAAAAGAACTTCACTATGACGAGTGTTAATAGTTATAGAGTTAGAAATAGCAGAACATACAAAATTGCCATATAAACATTTGGCAACAAACATAACTAGTAGGAGATTACACCTATTAGAAAAGGAATTTTGTAACCGAATAATATAATTCATCTCACGCCTTTTCTGGCCCAAAATAAATCGAGAGGCGCTCCTCTGGACCCCTTCCAGTCTATTCTCTTGAGTCAGATTCTGTGGCCCCCAGGCAGGTAACCCATACTCTAGTACAGGGACAACAAGGGATTTAAAAAGCAAAAGGCGGACTTCCTTATTCAGACCAGCTGAAACGGAACGTAAAAAACCAAGCAATTTATGTGCTTTAGTGGCAATCGTGTTACAATGAAGACTCCAGGAGAGTTGGCTGTCAAAGGTTATACCAAGGTATTTATGGGATTTGACAGTGTCCAGTTGAAAACCGTTGACAGAGTAGTGTTGGTTTGGGACATGCTTCCTCCGAGAAAGTCGCATGTGTTTACTCTTGTCAACATTGATTTTCATTTTATTAATGTGGCACCAGTCACGGACTTTATGCAGATCGTCTTGCAGTCTCCTGGGATCTTCATTGTTAGAAACAGAATTATAAATCAATGCATCATCAGCAAACAATAAGCAATGTGAATTAAGGTTTAAAGAAAAATCGTTCATAAAAAGAACAAAAAGAATAGGGCCAAGCACACTACCCTGGGGGACCCCAGATCTGACTTTAACCCAATTAGAATGACTACCTTGGTAATGTACACGCTGGAGTCTATTGCACAGAAAACACTGAATCCATTTCCAAACAGAACCAGTAATATTAAATTGCTGAGAAAGTTTCTTTAAAAGAGTATTATGTGACATTTTATCAAAAGCCTTTGAGAAATCTAAAAATATTGCATCAATAAAAGGTGGATTAATTAAGTCAAGAGTGCTAGCCCAAGAATGAGAAATATTGCACAATTGGGTATTACAAGAATACTGTGGAATGAAGCCATGTTGACACTCAGTCAGCAGGTTATTGGATTGCACATGATAAAGGATAGCATTAGATATAATTTTCTCAAAGATTTTACAAATAATAGAGGTAAGTGCAATCGGTCTGTAATTATGAACATCGGCAGTATCGCCTGTCTTATGAATTGGAGTAACATTAGCGCATCTCCACTGTAGGGGGAGTTGACCAGTATTTAAAGAACAAAGAAAAAGTCTATAAAGAACAGGAGACAACACACTGGAAGATTCTCTTAGCAGAGTAGCAGTAATGTCATCAGGGCCAGCAGACTTATTTACCGAGAGTTGGTCAAGCAGTTTACTAATATCAGACACAGTAAAACATAAATGACTCAGGGAAGGGATGTGCAATTTGCAATCAGGAGGATTTAAAATTGGATCCTCTGTGGGGTTAAAAACAGATGCAAAATAAGAATTAAAAGCATCTGCAATATCAGCTGGCCTATGCAATTGAGACGCACCAACCTTAAAGCGTAATGGTAGGTGAGAACGACGCCTACTACGAACAAAGGACCAAAAACGCTTGTAATTGTCTGGAAGAGATAGGAGATCATTAATATATGTCCAATAAGCCTTACTAATTAAAAAACAAAAAAAAATTACAAACAACTTGGCGAAGACTACCATCAGGTCTGCTATAACCAAAGAACTATCCATTTCTATGGCTATAGCACGATCCAATAAAGCAGATACAGTTATTTGTTCAGATTATGACTAATGAAAATCCCCGGCATGATGTGCTAGTAATAAATTTTCACGGAGGAGCTCATGATGGAAGGGAATGGGGAGCGGTTGGTGCAAATAACATAATTAACCAATGTTACTGACTTGACTTCTTTAGAAAATAAACGAACAAGTAAATGTAGATTTTAACTTTGCCGGACTCCCCCCCCCCCACCCCTTTGTCACCCGTCCTCATTATGGAGGGCAATTTGTTTCGATGTTGTAGGTGTGTTCTTTTGAAGCCCAATGGCCGTCCATATAAAACGCGGTGTCGTGAACAAAATATTTACATTAAACACGCAACGCTTAGACGGAAGGTATGAAGTAATCGACGAAAATAGGACAACCAACTTGTTTTTATTGTAAGTTATATCACTTTTTTTGTCATGGATTGACTGTCCGTTTCTGTGGATTAAGTTAGACTGGTTGTAGCTTAGGCCCTTCGGCAAGGGGGCTACGGCTGTTTCCAGACGCCCATAAACGGCCTAGGACTAGGCCTAACTCTGGGCCGACGCAGTACATATTATACTGGCCTAGGCTATGTTGGTATCATAGAAATTGAAGTTCCCTGTGCAACTCCTAGGCCAGTAACGTTAGAGAATGCTATAAATCTACATAGCTCTACCGTTCCAACAATAGCATGAGGACTAATCTGACAGATCATGTCCCTTTCTGCCAAATTTACTGTAACAGTAAACTGTGGAACTGTAAAAGTGGAAGACAAATGGTCCCTTTTCTACAGTGTACTTTAAGCAATTTGACTCAAGTTCATTTAAATTAGAGGATACTGTGACCAAAACTACCAGGGATTATTGAACATCACAACATGAGATAGGCCTAAGACAGCATTAACACTTCAGATTTTGTAAATGCAAATTGCTGTTTCTAGAAGTTAAGTTGCGTAAAATGTTTAACATAATGTTTTGATAGCCCTGGTTCTGAATATAATGGTATTTTGCCTTCTTCATACAGTCTATCCTTGAATATCAAATATTTGTATCATATGCATATTTGCTGAGCTCTAGATTGTGTTAAAGGAGAAATAAACTCTGGGTTTTTGAAGTGTACATGCGGTAGGGGATATTTTTCTGATACCATTTATGAAATTACTAAGTAAAATATAGTTTCCCTGAATTTTACGCGAATTTCCCAATTATTTTTTTTACCCATTTGAACAACGGCCATTTTGTTAATTTGAGGATTGAGGGCGCTTCAAAAGTGACGTAGGTGAGCCACTTCGTAACTTCAAAACAATGAAGACCTTTGCATACGAGTTATAGTCTATTCACACTATGTTCGAGCATCTTGCTTAGCTTATTTCACCGGTTAAAATGCCCGAATGCCAAGCCTTTGGTTGTGTTAACCGAAGAGGGGAAGAGGGAGCAGAAAAAGGAAAAAGATATTTCGTTATTCCAGATGGAATAAAATATCTGGAAAAGAGTGAACTTTCACTGAGGTGTACAGTACCTGTTCGTCATGTTCTCAGCAGCCGTAGGAATAGGATCCTTCTTCTTGTACCTCAAGAAATTTACAAAACTGAGTTCTAAATTAACTGGCTGCAAAAATATCTGGGAGAATTCAGGTCTGTTGGTCAGACATTCTCCTGCGTTCAACAAAGCTTTTTACGCGAACAATCCATGGCAGCATACCCTCCCCTTGTCGCTTTCCAATGGCAAACAGAGTGCACACAGACACCATTCTTCGCAGTGGCTCGCGGAACCAGTATTCGTATCAGCAACGGAATTCGACCCAACATCACCAACAGTCGCGGACTGATTCTTTGCACAAACTCCTCCTCTCGATGTCTCAGTTCTTCCTCTGAATATCTGGTTCGAAAAGATACAATTCCAATCGAAAGGCTTCCATTTTCTTTTTTGAAGATATGTGCTCGACAGTAAATTGGAGTGCGATGATGGACGTAAGTAGCGCTATCGCTAGGACTGAGTATGCGGTGAAAGCAATCTAAACACGTTCAAAATCAAATCCTTGAAAAGATCCCAAAATTTATATTTCCACTGATACTCGTTACAATAATAAATTTCACACACTTTTTAAGCATTTTTACAGATCAATAAAGACAAAAGATATTTTTTGATCGATATTTTATTCATTACTATTGTTGAAAGTACAATTCTAATTATTTTAGGGATAGGCAACTATTTTGTCTTGAAATACGCGAAGCGGCTCGCTTTCGTCACGGTACATCCGGGAACTGGCTCAATTCAAACAAAATGGCGCGATACATGAACTACATTCAAATCGTTTTTTCACCTCAAAGAAGGGATTTTTATGATTTTCGTTGGCTTTTACTGGAAAGACCATCTGTCAAAACGTAAGAATGGATGCAAAAAAAACTAGGGTTTATTTCTCCTTTAAATATTGTCCATAAAAAATTTGTGAACAAACTGTGAAGTATCAGGTGATCTTTATAATTGAATGAAGTAGGTCCTAGAGTGACGGGGTAAGCCTAAAGTGGGTCAAGAGATATTTCTGATGATCGCAGGAATTTTCCAGTGGACAGCAGAAAAATTGATCAGAGAGCTGTTTCTGGAGCTTGCAAATAGCCATGCTAGCTTTCATGCATTCTCATGAATTCTGAAGGATGGGTGTTACAGAGTCATGGGCCTAAAAGTTTGCAGACCACCGGGCCTAAAAGTTTGCAGACCAGTGGTGTAGAGAATTAATAGTTAACTTGTGAAACTGCAATAGTGCAACTATATACATTACTCTATCAATTTGACAGGTTCTTCCTTGTTCCTTGTCCTGTTGTTGACATTTGTGACAAATATTATAGTAATGTTGCAAGTGATATCCATATATTTGCCTGACATGACGTTTTTTACATTTCAAGATTTACATCAGAACAGGTTACGGCATTTGATGTTACCATTGTTATTATTGAAAAAGACCACATGGTATACCACAGTGGTATACCACCAATATTTGTACACCACAGTTTACAGCATATTAAGTAAACTCACTTGTGTTAAAGGGTGTGAAGACTCACGCACAAAGAAATGTATAATGCCGGTAATCTGACCTAGTATCGAATGAGGTGTACCAGAAGTGTTAGACACCACCATCGATCCTAGAAAATAGTACACACACAGCTTGCTAGTTGCTACCTTCGGTAATTAGACACTAGTGTACAGTCAGTACATACAGCTGCGGTCAATACCCACAACACAGTGTACATAGCAGCGATGGACATCTCAGGTCTAGATAAAAGATAACAAGGTATCACATTTCATTACTGTCTGCATTTTGTAGAAAAATTTACTTGCAAGCAACGGAAAGTTAACTTTTTCAGAGCGTGGCATGCGGTTTGGGGCGAGTCTTCAATGCCTTTAAATGATAATGGCACATATCTGCAGTAAACATACATACATTGGAGCACTGTGCAAACATTACAATTCACAGTTTGAGAATTTGAAAATCAGTGTAATGTACTTTACAACACACTAGTGTACAATGTCAAAGGTACAATCTTTTGTTGGACCTTATCCTACAGTAATGTTTGTACAACAAATCTCTCAAACCAGGGAGCAGCTGTTAACTTGTGTCTAGCACCTTCTTTGACTTCAAATATCTTCAGTGTTGGCTTACAGCGTTCAGACATCAAATTGGTTTAATTGGGGTCATTCAAGGCTAGTAAAGTCAAGCATATAGCTCTTTGAATGTCCAGGTTACAGTAGCTAAACTTCAATGAGTAAATGTCATGATAAAAATTTAATGATACCTTGGGTATTTAAAATTAAAGTAAAAATTCTCTAAGATGTAAAGTATGTGGAATTTAAGGTACTGCATGATCACTGTGTACTAGTGAAACCAAAGTTACAGTAACATTTTTCATAATGGAAATGTTTCAAGGATCATTTTAAAGAGACTGCTGCATGGCAGAATTGAACTGTGGGAAAACTTTGTACAATGCACACTTTCTGTGTCAGTTGTGTTAAATACAATCTGCATGTATATATTTTATTGTTACAATTATAGGGCTTTTGGAAGTTTGTCAGTTTAGGACACAAATTATTTTGTATTGAATTCATTGGATTTTGAATGTTTGATAAGTTAACTCACCTACTGTATTGAAGGGCAAGAGCTTTCTCAGCTTTACTACATTCTGTTTGGCTCTGGGAGTAGAAGCTAGAGCCTGTAAATAAATATCTCTGTGCTAAATTATGGGGGGGGGGTTCAATGATTGCATCTATGCATAACTGCCTTTGTCTAATCAAAAAAATGCCACAGAAATGGGTAATGTACACTAGTCTGTTTTGTCCTAAATCAGCATGCACTGCTAGGCAAGCATGTAGACCAGTAGATACAGATTGCAAACGAAAGAGTCTAAACTTGCACGATAGATGACGTATAAGGAACACACATTTCTTTCATGTATTCTGAATAAAGTTCTCATTGGACTACTCAAAAATGTATATTACATTTATGCCAAACCTTACCCATTACGAGTAGACCCATGTGACAAATCTTACAAGGTACAGGTAGGCGACCTTTGCAATGTAATCTGCGTATTAATCAGGCCTTTCATCCAGAGTCTTTGCATGCTAATAAGTTAGTGTGAAGATCCTACATATCTATAATTCATCAACCAATACTACCCTCATTATCTTTCAGGAATCCTTTCATACTGTAGTTTTGATTAATTACCGATTTCATAGCTCAATAGATTTTTAGTGTGCTAACAAACTGTACAGTAGACATAATCTAGACAAGTTTTTATGCACCAATTGTAGCACAAGTTTTCTAGCAATTTTGCATGACACTCTGCTACTGCCATTTAATTGATTCCCTGTGTGATCATTAGGTTCAGTTCATAGTAGTGTGGGTTGTAGGAATATAGAACAATGATTGTAATTTATACTATTAAAGAACTACAGTAATGCCATTGATAACAAAGGCAATACAGTAAATAATAAGCTTAAAAGTATTCCCAAGTGTATATGAGTGTTCAGCTGTATGTGTTTGTCTGTGTGTATGGCACCATGTCTTTCAGACAGATTAAGTACTTGAAGCTAAGTGAAAACCTGTTCTGTTCAAAATTGATGGCCTAGTTTTCTTCATAAATATTTGATGATGAGACTTGAGTACATTTAATTATTTACGATTTCATAATTCATGATTACTAATTCATGATTTACCATACATAAAGAAGGAATACAAGCTTACAAAAGAAGGTTCACACAATCAAATCAGCTGTCAAATATTACTTCATTTTCATGACTGGTTCTTTTTTCATACTCAGAAATTCATCTGTGACCTAACTGAGGAGTATTGAAGTGAATGGCTGAAGGAGGCAAAGAACCAGAGGAGAGTGACTACTTTACATATATTTGGGATGACGGTGAGCCCTCAGAATGTGGTGAAGCTGACACCGGCAATGCTCCCAGGCAACGCTTTTTCAGCTTTGAGGATGGAGCTCAATTACAGGAGAGGATGCAACAACTGGAAAAAGAATTGGCAAACTTGTCCACGAAAATTAGCTCTATGCATTCGAAAAACAAAGACGAGGCCAACGAAGAAACGAGATGGAGGCAAAGGGAAAGCAGTAGGGTCGGCGAACTTGTCACCGAGATAGACGCCTTGAAGAAAGAACTGACACTCAAGGATGAATATCAACAGAGCTTGCGCGATCAGCTCGACCGTGCTAAGCAAAGAGCACAGGAGGAACGCGCCATTCTGGAAAGTCGCTACAAGGAACAGATAGCCCTCTTGAGGAAAGAATTTGAAGGCACAGATAATGTATCGCAGCTGCGGCTTTTAACGGAACTTGACTCATGGAGCATGGAGAACAGACGTCGTAGCAGGAGAACGCGGGAAGTCCACTTTACGGTTAAGAACGTACCTAACGAGGACAATTCCTATAAGCACCTGCAGTACTTGATTTGCCACTCTTGCAGAGATTCCTACGATCCTGAGGACCTGAGGAGGAACTGTTCCTTTCATCCACTGCCCCCAATGAAGAGGCCGAACTGGGAGAAAGACTGGGGCCTGAAACTGGATCTCAAAAAATATCAGAGTTACTGCTATTGGGCATGCTGTAATACGCTGGCTAAGAAGCGCCCTGAAGGGTGTTGCAAAGGACGCCACCATCAGTTGTGGGAGAGCGACATTCTTTTAAGGACTGCCATGCTGGCTGACGAGGAGAACACCACTAATATGCTAAAGAGAAGCAGCAGTGAAGTCCATATTGTCACAGATTAAGAACATGTATCCCTCTTCACTGTGATATTCCTGAAGGTAATTGGCTGAATTAATGATTTCTCACCGAATGTATGTTGATTGATAATTGCCTACTTGTAAGTCAAACAAAGGCAAGGCAAATTTATAGGTATCTGTCCGAGTGTCCGTACATCTGAAGTTGACAGTCTTCTTTTACATTAAATATGATAAAACAATGTGATCCTTAGAAACTGGGCCTTTTAGGGATTTTATAATTCAAGTTGATGGTCATGGTTTAAAAAAAAGCATTGAATCCTTTCTCCTTCCTCAGAACTGTTCATCACCAAAACTTTTGTAGTTTTGTATTCTCTATTTTACTAGCCTTGAAGAAACCCAGTTTTATTGTTGGTAGAGTCTTATGCTTATAACACTGTTGTAATTGAATTATTTTAGGTGACACTACATAGCCCTCAGGTGGCAGCATTTTGTTTTTCGGACAGCTCAGTATTGTCCAATGATAGTCTTCTTGCCTACTTGGTGCATTTTGTGTGCTGGTCTTTATCTACCTACAGCAAACATATATTTAAATTCTTGTCACAACTTCTTGTCAAAACTTTTTGTAAATTGTATAAATTGTTCTGGGAAATGTTCAGTCTGCTTGTGACCAGATGGTCAGTAAATCATTAATGCTCATGATTAAATTTTGAAAATATATCCAGATCTTTGCTATCATGAAAGATCCAAATTAGGAAATATTTTTGCTCAAAATCTTTAAAGTATTCATCATTTTTTATGCTGTGTATTAATAAGATAATTATAAATCAACTTGAAAGAACAAAAGTTGCCTTTTAAGGTCAGATTCGAAATGGTCTGTTAATGTTTGTTAACTTAAGTGGTATTTAGTACATATGTACAATGTGTGTATGTATGTATACATATATTTACCAAACTGCTGTATCTGACATTTTCAAAAACTCATAATTGGTTCGTTTGGAATGATAAAGCCAAAAGGGTCTTTAATTAATAACGATACAGCACTGTGTAAACTGTTTCGGTGCCAATATCAGCTTTCAGAGATGAGAATGCTCTAAGCTTGAATTTTAAAAACAACACAGTCAAATATTTTTTGTCATGTGAAACCATGGATTTATTATATTATTACAACAAAATGCAACAAATATCACTAAAGATGGTTTTTATTCACTGCCAGCAATTTTATCGATCAAAGAAAAGATTTTTATCTTCTGCTTCTCTTTTATATTCTTATATAACCAGTACTCTATAAGTTATGTAATATTCCCCTTGGTTCTTTCTGAAATTTATCAATTTATACTGTATTACTGTATATTGATATATAAGTTTTGTGTTTGTGTATGGAACACTTCTCTGTAAATATTTGATCAATCTTGTTAGAAATGAAACAAACTGATTATTGAAACTCTAGTACATAACAGAAGCCATGCATTGACCTGGATCCCTAGTTTCCGAACAATAATTCCAAAAATATGATGAGAATAGAAAGTAGCAGAATTGTTGATTACTGAGGCTGAACAATATCATCAAGTATTCAAACAAGGGTGGGAACAAGGGGGGGGGGTGGGGGAGCTAGGTATGATCACCTAGGATGGGGAAGTTAGGGACAAGTTAAGTGTAGCTAACATAATATGGATAGTTGAATGAGAGATGTCTAGAAGTTTACATTGAGGTCAACTGCAATGCAAGGTTGGTAAACTGTTTTTTTTTTATACTATAACTGCTAAGTAACCCTTGATAAAGGAGTTTCATAATCTAGTGCTGACATTGTTTTATATCAATTCTATAAGGTCGGTAATGTTTGCTTATCATGACAGATGTTACACACTGTATGTGTACAGTGCTATATGTTGTAGTATTGGTTTACAGTAGCAGGATTGCTAGTACAGTCGTCAAGTATAGCGTGTTGCTACAAAGCTGTGCATCAGCTAAAACACTACCTGAAGGCTTTTACAACAGTGATGGTGACGACATATTTCGAGAACACAAGAACGTGACAAGTTGTTTAAACAAATCTTCCCATTTGGACACAGGAAGTTATCAAACAGTGAGGGGGAGCATACAAATCTGTGGGTTCTGGGGTTTTCGCTCAAAGAATTTTAGTTTTGTAGAAGCCACAGGTGGCCCAGATGGGACATGGAAGAGTTTGACTCTCATGTGTGTATCTTTGTATATAAATTTAGCTTCCAAGAAGCATATCTTTTAATTTTTGAGTGACTTTAATATTAGCTATTTTAGTGGTACTCACCCTTAAATTTGCATTATAATGATCTAACCAATAACTGTCTCAAACAAATGCACAACTGATTGGATTATTCAATCGAATGAAGGTTAATGAGCTAATAATAGTTAAGTGATTCCATCTCATTTGTCCCCTGGATATGTTTTCATAGACGTGCTAATCACAGTTTAACTGTAAATTGGTTTTAAAAAAAAAACAATCTTACTTCATTATTTGAAATAAATCTTGATAAGCCCAAGTTAAATGAATTACATTGTTATGGGATTTTTAAAAAAATGCTCAAAATGATCTAGAAATGCTGACTAAAAGAGTAATGGAACCTTTACAGTATGGGAAGGAAGCTCTATGCAGTTTGGTACATGTTATACAGCACTGCTTTAAACTGCACTGCTTGCATACTCTACTCAAATGTTAGTAAAAAAACTTGTGATATTTGTTCCTTGTGCCTCTGTTAATTTTGAGGTGGTGTGCAGGTGGCCTGGCATCAGACAGACCTAAAAATCAACTTAATGTTTCACAGCTATGGAAGGCTGAAACGGACAAAAATGCGGTTAAACCATATGTTATCCAAAGTCATGTCGGATCGCATAAAGTTACTGACTGCATTTTTGTCCGTTTTAGAGTTCCATGCAGTTTGCATTTCATTCAATTGCGAGTAAATGTGACAGAACTTACAGAAGTGTCACAGGTTAGTCTTTCAGGTCAATGCAATATCTATTGTATATTCATTTAATAGCTTTTAATGCTTTATTTCATGTTCAACTTATAATTGTATCTTTTCAAACCATATTGCTAATATTCACCCTTTCACAGATGAATGAAAGAGGATATTTTGGGTATTACCTTCACATTATTTTAATTTTGGCACAAAGAAATGCAGTTGTTTTGTGTATTCCATGTGTACATGTGATTATTGTTCTATTTGGCTTTTTCAAAATAATGGATAAGAGTTTAATATTTTCAGGGCTTTCATATGCTGTATAAGCCCCTTGAAAGGAGGAAATTCAACTTTGCTTAAGGTGAAGATAATGCGAAAACTGTTAAAAGACTACTGAAATCCATAATACTGAAATATTATAGTGAGTACTTGTTATGCAGAGGTATGCCTACACATTTCTATATACTAATGCATTTCATTTGATATATTACCGCACAAATTGACCAACTATTAGTCTTTTGAGACCAATCGGTTTCAAGGTCTTCATTTCATCTGAGAAAAAACATAGTATTAATAGAATTAATCATACGTGTATATGTGTAATTCCTTGTCTCGTTGTAATTAGACATACAAAGTTCATTGTTGCAGTTCTGTCCATGGATTCATTCTGTCTATGGATTCATTCTGTTCTATGGATTCATTGTTCTATGGTTGCATTCTGTTCTATGATTCATTGTTCTATGGTTCATTCTGTCTATGGAACATTCTGTCTTTGGTTCATTCTGTTCGATGGATCCATCCTGTTCTATGATTCATTCTGTTCTATGGATGCACTCAGTCTATGGATTCATTCTGTTCTATGGTTCATTCTGTTCTATGGATTCATTCTGTTCTAAGGTTTTGTCTGCCTATGGATTCATTCTTTTATGTTTCATTCTGTCGATGGATTCATTCTGTTCTAAGGTTCATTCTGTCGATGGATTCATTCTGTCTATTCTGTTCTATGGGTTCATTCTGTTTTATGGTTCATTCTGTCTTTGGATGGATTCTGTTCTATGGTTCTGTCTATAGAATATTCTGTCTATGGCCCATTGTCTATTCTGTCTATGGATTCATTCTGTTCTGAGGTTCATTGTCTATGGATTCATTCTCTTCTATGGATTCAGTCTCTTCTATGGTTCATTCTGTATATAGATTCATTCCGTTTATTCTGTCTATGGATTCAGACTAGGGTTGGCTTGGACTCAGACTTGTTTTGATCTTGGGGTGCCCTGGACTCGTACTTGAAATGCATCCTATCTCTAAAGCTGCATATTTATATTCTTTTTCTAATATTAAAACTGATCCATGTTAATTGCGACCTGCTTTACAAACTAAAGTAAGTTCTTTGACATAAACTAGATTGGCTGGATAATTTATTAAGAGACCCTGTACATACTATACTGACCTATAAATAATGCTGTTCTATCTGTAAGGGTGGTGTGGTGTTTTCAGTTCATTCAGTTGCATCCCACAAGAGTGGCAAGTATCAAGCAGTAACTTTTTAGTTTTCATAGACGACATCCCTCAAAGTTTGAGACAAAAGTGAACAAATTCAGACAATTGTTTTTCTCAAAAAAAATAAATAAAAATTGTGCTTTAAAAAGTCAGATTTTTCTACGAACAAATCGATAGTTCAACATTTAATATCGAAATGACAAAGGTTTTATCTGAAAAATGGACTCTTTTAATCACTTGGGCCAAGTATAGTATTACTAAGTCCCTATCAAAATGGAATAGTTACACTAGACATACACTATGCAGGCCTACTGTTTGTATGAAAAGGAAAAGCTGCTACACTTGAGAAATAGCAAACAGGTCAACTGAGGAGTGATAATGATACAACTCCTTAGCATGAGTCTAATTATATATCAAATAAAGATGAGAAGTACAAATTACAAAAACAGTTTAAAAAAAAATTGTCTTTCTTTTTTTTATTCTTATGAATATGAAAACAGTGTCGGCATAGCCGTACGGAAATTCCAGAAAAGTTAAGTGACATTACTAAAAATCTCTCGCACCGATGTTCATTTGGTACAAAAAGTTAGGGTGGATACTAAGTATTGTAGTTTCAATCTCATGATTTGAGTTGATCTATAACCTTGCCATTAGTCTACTATAATTACCCTGTAGTTGATATTATGAACCATAATACTGGATGCATTGAGGCATCTAGTGACCCCAGTCAAGTCACTCGTGCATGAACAGACATAAAGTGCCATCTGCATAAACTAGTTCCCTAATCCTTGCACCTTTTGTTTGTTTGAATCTGATTTATTTGTCAGTAGAGCATTTGAATGATAAATGGAAAATACCGTCAAACAACTACCACCAATTTTGACAACAGCTGCACTGCAGAATCTTACAGTTGATAATAATGGAAACTTCAGCGCACAAGTTCCTTTTTTGATGTTCATTTGGTAATAGCTAAATTTAGATCTTTTAGAATATGCACGTCTGGACTTTTTAAGGTTTTGTAGGTGACATTTGTGGGACAAGTTTGGTCTCTCTCTGCATTTTGCACTTAGTCTTAAACACTGGTGCATGTGAGTCCCCCATGACTCAAAAAGGGTCCAATTAAACCACCACACCACCCCTTCCTTCCATTCCAAATTGTGTAACGTAGATGCTGTCCTGAATGTCCCACACATCATATTTCCTTCTTGTTGCTGTAGAGACGATAGAAATCAATACTTTGTCCCTCCACTTAACCTATGATGTCATAATATAAAAATAATTCATTGACAAACTTTTAATCACATTTCCAATTTTTTCACACATATATGATCAATATGCATCGCCCTAAAAGCATGGTATGTGATTTTTGACACATCACAAACAGCCTTGTGACGTGTTGTGAACTGCAGCTGTTTTTAATCGAAACAGAAAAAATATTGAGAATAAAAGCTCATACAATTAGTTTTTGTTTACTTCGCTTAATTTAAAGGTGACCATATTTTTTTCAATAATTCTGGGGACATGTTGATGTTGACATCCATGGGCAGTATCTACACTATATATTTTAAGGAATGGATGGGATTTTGAGATCTCACTGTTTATAGTGGACTTACTTTTCAAGACTGGTAGTCAAATGCCCACATTTTTGTGATATATTTGTGTAGAAACAGGGATTTTTTTACTTCAAATCTACATATTCTGGGCCTTAGGTTACAACTTCGGGAATGATCATGGACAGTATATGAAATCAGGGGACAGTTCCAGCCTTCCAGAGCACATTTAATTCGGGGAACGACCCATGAAATCAGAGGACTGTCCCTGAAAACCGGGGACGTCTGGTCACCTTAACTGAATTGGTTAAACATAAATAGAGTGATCAATGGATTCAATGCAAGCACTTAGTTACTATTTGAGGGCAACAGATCCAAGATTTTATGAGACCAAGGAGGAAAGTGAATTTTGGGTTCTGTTTCCAAAATCCAACAACGGGAACAGTTCCTTGTACATGAACTTTTTCCAGCGTGCAGCACAGAGCAAAAATCTATGTTTGCCAGAGCCCAAACTCTACTGTTGCCAGATGCTTCATCCCACTTCACACATCCAAAGGTTTGAAAGCTCTGAAGGGTGACTGTTAATGGTTAATGAACCTTTTCAGAGAGCGTCACAAGATTCCAAACTCAGAAAGCCAAACTCTGCATCTCACACCAACCGTTACTTTTCATCATTGCGGTAGTTTCTCCACTTCTCGATTGCCGATCTCGGCCACCTGAACGAATACTTCAACATTCCGTCATCGGCTGAAAGTTACAGCCGTCGCATAGATCCCTTTCAAGTCCCAGAATCTAGGAGTTGTGTCTTTACGTTGGCTGACATACTACCTTTATCATAATGCTCCTGCTCACTTATGCGGCTGATAAGGGTTGGAGCTACTGCCTGCCTTGATGTTTGTCCGTATGGAGCTGGGAGCTTTCCCCATCGGTGCTGCAGAGTTTAAAAGAGCCCCCATTGAATAAAGTGGTAATGCATAAATGGAAATGGAAAAGTGTGGAAACTGTACAAATATAGAGAGCATTAATGAATTTGAAATGACCTTCACTTAACCTTTCAAACGATCAGCTACAGACCTTTAGGTAATGCTTGCCACCTGAAAGTTACCTAGGATTCACAACATAATCGTTACATCTCGGAATAATTTCACAGCACCAACACATGACCTTCATAAGGTAGTAGTATTCCAAACTTTGGAGTCATGAACATGACCTAAAGATTCCCTTAAAAATATAATCAGTCGATTTGATCATAATTTCCCATGACCAACACATGATTGTCACAGTGTAGTTTAGGTTGATGCACAGTTTTTTCACATTATAAGTGGTAACATTTACATGGCTCTCACATCCTATAATGCAGTGTGAGATACTTCACACACATACTTCACACACACAATTTAATTTTTTTTTTTAATTTTCCATGACCATTGCATGCCCTTACATGGTAATCTATCAAACTTTGAGTTAATGGCCCTCACTTTCACATCATAATCCACAGACATGGATTTATTAACTTAATATAACCACAGAACCTATACATGGTATTAAACCTACATGGATTCTAGGATAATGAAAATGACTTGCAGATTATCTTCGCAATTATTAACACATGGTAAAATATGAATTTGATGGTAATATACACATGACCTACGTATCATGTACTTAAGGCAATGTAAGCCACTCCACAGTGTATCAACTTTGCTATTCAACAATAAACTATCCTACAGTGTTAGCCTGTTTGGTTGGACTTAACTTTATCAAAAATTGAAGCTAGTGGCAGAAAATGTCCTCTGAGAAACTGATAGCATAAAATAAAGCAGAAAACGGAAGGGAAAAATAAAGTTAATGGACTGTGTTTCAAAAGTCCTATACCGATAACTGTATAAAAGTTGAGGACCTGACATTTCAATCCTACTGTAGCAGGATCCTTTTACCAAAGACAGACTTAAGAACGCCTCTGACTAAACAACTCAAACTAGAAATATCATCGTTCAAAATTCAATATTCACCATAATGTGATGGGGGGGTGTTGGGTGAGGGAAGAAATATTGTAATAAGACTGACAGAGATAGACTGTCAGAGGTTGATGTGGAGGAGGAGAGGGTCACTAGCTGGTTTATGGATTGAAAGGAAACTTTCTACAGCCAACAAGGATCAAACCATGCTGCTGCTGCTTACCGTGTTGGTCTACAGGCCTGGCTATTTGCTGAGGGACTGCTGCTGACATCACTGGGGAACTACCTGGTGGCCTGATGGTCTTCAGACCTTTTCCATTTGTCACTGCTTGTATCAACAAGGTGGTGTCACTGGGGTTTGAATAACTAGCATCCCGTCTATTGGAGAGCATATCTGGGGAATGGATGAGGCACAAAAATCATTAATAGCATATACGTCCACATTGTTGAAAGGTATTGTGACTTGAATGTCAATATCTCTCCTTGCTGTACAGTAGGCAATATTGCTATGAAGTCCTTATTTCAAGAAAGTCACAGATGATATGACTTGATAAAATCATCCAACTGATAAAGTCATCAACTATATGCCCTACACTATCTATGTTATGGTAACAATTCAAGCTTTTTTTTCACAGAAAGAGGGTGAACATGTTTGGTTCATTGCAGCCATTGCCCAATATCCACCAGCTTCACCTTGTGTACTTCCCCCTTCAGAGGTCCTAAAGAAAAAGGACTCACAAAAAAATTATCAAAACTTGATGGTTTGTTTGATTTTCTGTTCACCCACTCATAAGTTAATGGCTTGGCATTTGGTGAACACATGCATGGGTGACTACTTTAGCAATTACCATACTGTGTGTGACACTACATGTACGCCATCAATAAACTCACAGCTATCCATGGACCTTTATTTACACATGAGATGCTCTTGTCCCTAAACAAGGGTGCTTAGTTATCTGTTTTTGCTACTTTCAATTTGTCTGCTTGAGTGAATAAGGTTCTTCCAAATTCAACAATGGATAGGTTTACAAAATGTTGATATAAAGTAATCAACAATCAAAACAGGAGATGCCATCAACTCAAAAATGATTCTTTCCAGTCTGAAAACAACTCTGACATATCCTATTTTTCTAAATACGTCTGTTTCATTCTTTCTTTGCTTTAACATTAAACTAATTCAAAATAATTAGTAACCAATATTGGAGATTAAAATCGATATTAAAATTGATATTTTTTTCTTCTTGTCTGGTAAAAGTAATATATCTATATAAACTCACCATCTCTTTCCCAGCTTTCCTTCGCAGTCTGAAGTAAATTTGAAAGATTATCGATACAACGGTTGAAAGAACTGACTTGACTCTGAAACAAGAATGCAAAACCCAACTCAGCAAAGTCTAAAACACTACATGATCAACGTTATCCAAATTACAAGTAAAAGGAATCGATATGGCTCTTAGGGAGACTGAGAATGAAGGAAGGGGGAGGGGAGGGGGGGGAATCATCAAATCCGCTGGATTAATTTCAGTAGTGATCCTATTGAGCATTTTTCTCAATTCTGCAACAACCATCTACTAATTAGTCTAATCCATCCATGACAACACAAAAGTTATCTCAGTTTCAAATGTAATGTAGGCTAGATGGGGTTTACTTACATCTAGTACAAAAGTGTGGTAGGGTGGAGATAAATAGAATAATTTTACTCTTTTCTGTCTGGACATTTCCTTTCGCTCTTCAAAATATGGGACAATCTAGATTTTCGGGATGTATGGGAACCCTATTTACTGAGGGCACTGTTTATTGTATATCACTGCTGCATGTTGTTTTATTTTGCACTCACCGTGGCAAGCTCCTGACTGACCTGTCCTGCATCTCTCTGTTTACTTCTCTCTTTCTCTTCTGTGGCAGGCTCTGGTTTGGTTCGAAGATAGTTAGGTACTACCTCATTGCTGAACGATTGCACTCTTCGTTCGGTTAAATTCTACAACAACAAAAACAGATTTTGAGGACAGCAACCTCTCAAATGAACGTAGTAGAAATTTTTAAGTAAGATGAAAGATGTTTTAATAACCTTTTGCAGATTCAACATTTATTCCACAAAAGTATAACCAGATAACCATATAACCAGACACTGAGTATGTGAGCTTTTATTACTTTATTGCACAAACAGACAGAAGGGGAAGAGGAGGAATATTGGGTATGTACACCCGAATGTAGAATATAATACTAAGATACTACACTTCAAAGGTTTGGCCATTTTCAAGAGCTGTAAGAAAACTAGAGGCATCTAAACAAATGATCATTTTCAAAGTGGGACAGAATGTACCTTTACGGTTTGGAGTTATCCAGCTGATTACATAATATTATCCACTTTAATATAAAAATGAAATACTTCAGAAAACCTTTTTTCTCCTCTTTTTTTTTAGTTTGTTTTGTTTTTAGTCTAAAACCTAAGAGATGGGGCAAATTCTAACATGCAAAACCCTGCTCATAACATCCACAGAAAATTTATCTGCATTCAAGTTTGCTTGGAAAACTTCTATCATGTACTCACGTCTAATTGTTCGTCTGGGTCTTTGGAGAGGTTCAAAGGTCGTAAAACCACATTTTCCAGATTCGATCCTTGATTTTTGAAGTAAATGTTGGTGAGAACATTTAAATGGCCTGTAGGTAAAGAAATACAAAATGATATGTATTTATTGTAATTAGATTATCCTTATACTAACAATTTTCTTTTTACATGAAGCAACAGGCTAAAAACTGCGGTTTACTCAAGTTGGTTCTCTGAGAAAAATGTTTGTCTTGCCCTAAGGAATAAGGAGCTGTAAACTTATTTGGCTTAAATTGTAAGTAGGGTGTACTGCTATGGCAATGCAAACCTTTCCTTGATGAAAACTCAACTCTTAATTCACATCATTTTCAATAATGTGAGCAGCCAGTATAGACCCATGTTCACTTCCTTAAGACCTGACAATAAGTACATTCAACAATAGTTTCATGGAAATAACAGCTGCATAGCTGGCAGGTGAGGACACAACCCTCCATTCCCTCCCACCCACCCCCACCCAACCTCACCCACAAACAAAGATGCTGTTAGCAAGTTTTACAGTAGCCAATGTGCACTATTGTTATACTAATAATAGACTGTGTCATACATATATCTAAGTATACAGAAACTCACCTGACAACAATGCAAAGCTATCCAGAAGAGAAGGCCTGTGTGATCAAGTGAGACAATTTTATCATGAAATGATTTCCTTGCTTTCTACCATCCTCATCAAATTCCATTGTTGCACTTATTCTACTTTTTATAACTAAAACCTAATTAAGGTTTCTTTTTTTTTAAAAATAAAAATACCATTTGGACCAGTCAAACAGAAGGAATTAATAAACTCACATAGTGACTAAAGTGATCAAGGGCGTAGACTCAAGGGAAAGGAAGTCAGAGGGTGCAGTAACCTAACCTGGGGCCTATAGTGGCATCGACGAATGGAGGAAATATACTGCTACACACACAAATTATAGTTTGTTTAACTTTGTTACAATAACAATATCTTTTTAATATCATCAATATATAAAGGTCACAATATTTAGGCACTTCCCATGTCTCACTTAAAAGGGTCACACCTAATGTATTCTAAATCTCAAGAAAGTCTGTATTCATGCTTACCACTGAATGGTGTCTGGTTCTGTCTCTAGTTTGAACATTAATGTGGTCAAGGCTTTCTTGATATCTAATATCCTCTTCGAGAGGTTTTCCAGGGAAGTATCTAAGGCTTCTTTGGGTTGAGGCTACAGTATGAGAAAAGCAAAAAAAGGATAAAAAACACCATCACATTTTATACAGAAACGGGCTCAAAAGGGATGTTAGTAGTAAGAGCGTAACAAAGATATATTTAACAGTGACAGTCAAATTCACCTTATAGGGCCATAAAGTGCCTTAGAAGTTTTGCCAGCTTAACTTCAGTTACCAGAGCAATATGATGATATCACTGGGTATCTGGATACTCACTAACTCAGTTGTGGTCATTACTACAGGAAATTGACAGGCTATACATACTGTATGTACAATAGCAGTACTGATAGACACTGTAGCTGCCATGCTTGAGAGTCAAGTTGTAACCACTTTATCGAACACAATGTTAAGTCACAGAGTTCTATGTAACCAGCTAACATGGATACAATGCAAGAAGCTTAGGAACATTCAATTTTGTTTCTAGGGCACTTTAACAAATTAATTCACCAATTTACAGGTATTGTATTGTAAAATTTAGAGCAACCATGACTCATGAGGGTAAACTTATCTTTCCTCGTTTGGCGTGTTTTGCATCAGACCTCTTGAAGTATAGATCTAGGCCTATATCATCATGTATGGCAGTATTGTTACTAGGATTTGCGTCGCAACATCTTATAAAACTTTGCGTCTGCTCTCAAGAACTTGCTTCCCTACAGTCTTAAAGAATACCTTGACAGGAATACATAATACTTAGTTATAATAAGCACTGACTATACATTGGCTTGTGTGCAATGGGAGGATATATAAGGGTAGTCCTATCATGTGCACGGAAAAATAAAATGATGATACCTGTAACTAATACACACCAACAAAATAACTGTCAAATTCCAAAGTGGCAAATATTGCTGTAGACTAGTAAGCATATATGCTGGTCTAGACATCATGCAATGCACACTAGTGTACAATATACAACTCCATTACATAGCGTCTGTCAAAATGTTACTGGCTATGAATACGCTGTGAATGTCGGAAGTCAGGTAAAACAATTGCCTAGACAGAAAATGCAAGCATAAAAATACTGCACTTTTCAACTGATTTAATTAAGCCCCATAAATGATGTAGAAATATTACCCATAGATTTTGACGACAAGAGAAAAGCTCAAAATGGATTAGAACTTGCTCACAAGTTTATGAACCTATTTTGTAAGTTACCATTAACAGTTATTAAATGCAAACACTGTACGCAAATCGGCCCAACCCTGACCAGTTCCAATCCCTTTCCCACCACAGTATGTAGGTATATAACTTTTTACGCAATGTGGATTAAGAAACTCAAGCTTCAACAGCTCCTTTTGCTGATGTATGAAGTAGTTTACTCTTGAATATTGCACAATAAAATTTGACAGAAGCATGGTCAAAGGGAGTCAAAATTTACGCAAGTTTGCAACGAAGAAATTACTGTGCACCTTTCTTTTTAGAAACTCTTAATGCAGAGAGAACAAACATACTGTGAAAAAACCTCATCAGTATTAGAGATGTTAGCTTCCCACTAAATTTATAAATTCTCTCAACTCATAACACTTTACAATCAAAACAATGACTCAAATATTACATGATAGTCTCAGAAACAATTCAACTGCAACTTCATGCCATAAGCGCTTGTTGTCGAAACTTGTGACAGCAAGGCCTACGTTACAATATTTAAGTGTACACATATAGCCTATAGCACAAACTTTGCTATCACAGTATCAGTTTGAAGATTTTTGCATCCCTGGCCAAAATTTGCATCCTGGATGCAGAATCCGCATGCAAAACAATGTTGTATGCCACAGTCCACAAAGTTAGGGAATATGCAAAGTTAACATACAATACCATAACCTTGGCCTAAGTTAGGCTAACTAAGCCTATAGTCCTTTTTGTTTTAGGCCTAGCTAGTGTTGGCCCTAAGATTGCTCAGTCAAGGTAAGCAGACATCCCAGATTTCCTGGGTCAGTCCCTGGATTTTATGAACTGTCTAGCTTGTAAATTAACATGGAAAACATTGTTTGCATCTATTCTTGTGAAACGTCAAGTTTCCTCCAAGACGTGTATTCAGATTTCCTAGAGACAAGTATAGTCAACTTAGTCCTTAGCCTGCCAAAGATTACCATATG
>KN889691.1:36132-46353 GCA_000934455.1 Apostichopus parvimensis | reverse complement strand
ATACCTCTCTAAACTTTCACGCTTCAAAGCACTCGTATTTACAGTATGAACAGTTCATAATCTTTATCTGATAGAACCATGATATTCATACTGCTTATACTGACAATACGAGGACATAGACAGTACAGTATAGATAAAACTGGTCCCAACTGGATGATCACGGTATTGAGCATGTCTCATGAAAACACAAAACTAGGATAGTATTCTTGTGAGTCAGGCTTGTAGTAAGATAACAAACATATGAGCAAGTAGAATTGTTCTCGATATGAGTATGTATGTATGTATGTAGTTTTGGTAGCTCCTGCAAGCAGAAGAAGCCTCATTGGCTTATCAAACTGCAAGCTGACCGAAGCCAGTCCCTTAGACTAGACTCTTAGACTTAAAATAGACTAAGTATGAATATAGGCCTACGAATGCAAGAATGTAAAACACTAGTGCGAGTACATAGCTCTTGTACTAGTGTATGTTCTCGATTTCTTAAATGCCCCGAATTCGAGTACAAATCCACAAGGGAAAGAATGATTACAACTTAGGCCTAAGTCTGCTCTGTGGGTGCATTTGTGAATGGAACTTGAAATATGTTGAGGGTGAAGGGAAAGTGGGTTAAGTGGCTGTTCAGTTTACCGTTGGTTTATTAAGCAATAAATACTGGCATTTTGTTTTTTAGAAGACATGAATCGTACGGACGACGATTAAGCGAGGTTCCTCGACCGATATTCCCACTCAGGCTATACTACCGTCCAGGTATGAGGGGATGCAATGCATTTTGCCCTCTCAATAACCAACTGGGCTAATTTCCCACTATATCATATATACCAGCTACAGGTAATACGAACAATATGATTATTAGCATTCGGAAGCTCGAAAAACTTCAACTTACATACCTAGCGCCATTTCTTCTTCCACGTGTATCTCTGACTTGGCTTCAGTCAACTTCCGAGGACGGTATTATAGAGTCATAACAATACGTGTATTTGTACACGTAACCCGTGGTATATAACAACACTGTTTCTCCCCTATACCCATCCTCCCCCCCCCCCCCCCTCCCCCGCCTCCACCCCCAACGTAACGCCTTGCTCCGCACAAAGCTTTCTTTAGGCATACACCACACGTGAAAATACTTCATCACTTTACATTGCACCAATAAATATTTTTAAATGGTTCAAGTTAAAACAAATAGTAGGCTACTTCCTGATTCTACGCTTTCATGATTCCGTCTGAGACTTAACGTTCTTGCATGTAACACAAGTGGATACAAATATTTATTGGCAGCATTTTCACGTCTGTGTTCATTTCATGATTTTCTTTAGCTTTCACAAATGCACTTTCTGTTGATCCACAGCGATAAACATCATCCTTTTCTTCTGCACCTGGAACCTTTGCTAATTCCAATTGGTATTTCACTTACTATTGTGACAGCAACTTGACGATTTTCATTGAGGTTCCCCTTTTTCATTTGCCATTTCCAATATAATCATTTCGAATTAGTAATACGGATTTGTCACTATTAACTGTCCCAATAAATAACTCAGTTCAACTTGATTTTCACGTATACTCGTAGATACCAGTTAAGCTAACGGCAATTAGACAACACACTCACATGAAAATATATCGATTATCTACTGGAATTCCAGTCAGTTCATCTCTTAACCTTTCTTTGTTTCAAAATTTAGATAGCTGGTTGAACAATGTATTTAGCATTCTTGTTAAGTGGCCAGTTTATATTGTTAAGGTTTCTTTTTGTTTTCCCGAAAGGGTCGGCAATGACTATAACGCGGATCGCAAGTCGGTTATTTCTATAACGGTTAGATTCGTCCAAAATGGCAACTTACAGAAACGCTGTACTCGAAGCCGAAGACTTCGTTGTTTGGCCATGTGACGGGAGACCGTCATTTCTCACAAAGGATGCTATTACTAAAATCGTAGGGTCTGCACTGTTTGTCAACGTTAGGAAAAACATTCATAGCATAAAATTATCATTAAAATTGTATTTGTCAATGTTAAATTAGTAAATGTTGATAATATAATGTAGTTAACATCTCTTCAAATATGAAAATATGTTGTGTGTGATACTCTCTGTACTGAAGCTTTGGTAAGTACCACTATTTATAGGGGTCACGTTAGTTGGCTTTAAGTAAACATATAAATGGAAATATATCTATAATGAAAGTAACTATACTTGCATGGCAGAAGAAGTTAAGGAACACACGTGTTTCTAATGTACTCTGAAAATAAAGTTCTCATTCGGCGACTCAAAACTGTATATTATTGCATGCCAATAGCATTACGAGAAGAACCCCTGTGTGTGTGACAAATCTTACGTGGTACGAATTAGTCAGGTCACACACCGGAGTATATGCATGCTAAGTTCTTCAATACCGCCCTCATCTCCTATAGGGGAATCATCTCTACTGTAGTTTTGATTTTAAGGAAAGTCACCGAAGACTGTGTTACGCAAGTGGGGTTGCCCTTTCAAAGTGGGAGTGTATTGTTTTCCTACCAATTTGATTGGTCGGAAGAAACTGAATAATCGGGCAAAATGGCGTTTTTCTTTGGGGGGGGGGGGGCTTTATGTTTTAATTTTCCAAACTAGGTAAGAGACATCATAGCTGACCATTATTAAATTCCCACAGAACATTGATTCAACCATTTTATTGTTCAGTCCGACGCAAGGTTATATCTTTGCCTTCTCTTCGGTATAAACATCTCGACCAAATTCTGGTTGAAATTATCGAACAAGATTGACCCCGGGCCATGGGAGTTATCAATTTTTCCCCGCACCCACTCCCCCCCCCCCCCCCCCTACCCACCTTCCACCATCCATCATATCATCTTACTTTTCCTCACACCATATTAGGCTGGGGAGGCGAAATGACTTATTTTACACTGTGATTACTTATACAGAGTAAGATATTATTGCCGGTTTACACCACAATTTTTATTTTACATTTGATCTTATCAAATTGTAACCTTTCTTATGAAAAACAAAGTGATTTTCTGATACATATTGGTTGTTTACATACCATATAACCCAATAAAAATGAAATTAGTTAAAGGATTCCAAACTGCGATATAAGTTACAACTATACAGACCCAAACCTTTAAGAAGTTATACTTAGTTCATGGAATTTCGAATCGATTACGACTGTTTTGTTTAAATGAAAGAAACATGTTCGATAAATCTCGGTAGGAGAGAGGCTTAAAGGTCTTAAGTAGCAAGCACCCACCCAAGAATATTGGCATGCTAAACCTGCTCAAAATATGCAAAAGTGTTTTCCTTTGCTTTTCAAGCCTCTCAAATTGTTCGAGAGATTTATAATGATTGCTGTGTACAAATATATTGAAAAAAAAATTATCTGAATTGCTAAAAAATATGATACAAGAGCAAATATGACAAATTGTTCTCCCTTTCTAAAGTATTCGGGACATTTCTTAGCATAGTTGTTACACATACCATTACTGCAAACATCATTTGTGTTCGTTACACAGGGAATGCATAAGGATTAATTTATTAAATTAATTCATAATGAAATACATAATACATTAGTATAGTATTACGGTACATTTCGGAACACACAGGTCTTTATCATCCTTGAAGCTATATGTTAGTCAGTTTTCTTGGAAATTACCAACAGTAATGGTTAAGTTAAAAAAAACGGATCAATATCACTGCATATTGTATAGTTGCAGGAGAGTAAGTGTATGCATTATAACTAATCCAAGCTGCAGGTTTCATGCTTATTATATAACTTATTCTTTTATAGTTTATATGTACAGTTTATTATTTTAATCTCTTAAGAAAAATTACAGAGTTAAAAGATATTGAAATATTTTTCTGTGTATTGGTATGCTTTTCTCTCTGAAATGCTGGCTGATAGAGACTAATGAACATAAGTAAGAATTCAGTCCCCAAATACTGATTTATTTGGCTAGAGAAGCTCACTTATTTAGGTTATTTCACATATCTATTTCACAATATGCTAAAGCAGTAGTTTAAATGGGTATCACTATTACCCCGCAATAAAATGTCAAGCGTGTTTTCCTCCGGGTTCTGACCCTCCAAATTATCCACAAACAGTTCAGACTTTTTCATAATTTAACAATGAAATGTCTTTATGACAACGGCAGCAATATGTTTTTGACTGACTATTTTTCGTGATTGTCTAGCATATTAACGGGAGCAATAGATGTTATTCATAAAAAAGAGCCGGCCTGCGGCAGCATTTAGCATAGTTGTATTACAGAAACAAAGAAAGATTTTGTTGGTACTTGGAAATTAATAATCTGACCTTCTTTTCTTAATTTGCTTTTTTATTTATGCCTGCACAAGTTATTAGCACTCTCCTTAATAGGTACCAACAAGGTATTAGATTTCAAAGGTTAGTGCCATATCAATCTTAATTTCCATTGCTGGTATCCATGTTAATGAATGTAAAATATTGTATAACAATGCATGAACCTTTTCAAATTCATAATAACCCCCTCCCCTGTTGATCTGGTCTCTTTTTAGTACCCCGATCCACACCCCCCCCCCCCCAACATACACACAAACACGCACCTCCGTCTCCTTCGTGAGATACATAATCAAGTTTATTTTAAAGTTTATTTTAGTTAGAAAGATACACAAGTTTTCCAACTGCACTACTAGGATCTTCATTTCTTTGATCTAAAATGTCCGATATGTTTAAGGAATTTCAACTTGCTTGAATCATAATTTTCGTCTTGCACTTTTGCTAAAAGATGTATACTATGTTAAATAGCTCAAAAGTTGGAGCCGTAGGTGAACATTTCTAGCAGATTCATTGGTATTGTCTCCATATAGCGTAAATATTTGTTGAAAATTTTCAAAATGTTTCTCTTAAGGTTGTAATTTTCCAACTAATTCAGATTAATCTATAGGCAGATTAATCTATAGGCAGATTAATAAACATTTTAAATGTATAAAGGAGGTAAACTTCAATTGAAATATTTCGTAGAATTATTTAACTACCTAATTTATTTATAAACCACAGATACAAGCACCAGAACAGGAAAAGCGTAGTCTGGGTTATAAGACCTTCTATATTAACATGTCGACGTCTTTAACCTTCAAATGATGTGTTACTGTAGGCAACAATATACAGATAATGGCATATCTTGCACTGATATCTCTGAACTTCGTAGCGGTAGTGGTTATTGCACACATGTATATCTGTCGTGTCAGCCACCTTTACGATATGATTTTCATGCAAATGCTAGAAAAAATTAGTTAGTTATCGTTTTCAAATTTCAACAGATATGTTACCGCTACATTCAAGTATTTTGCGCTCATTGACATGTGATATTGTATAAATAAGCTACTCCTTGGTATCAGGAAGAGATTGAAGGGACAGGAATTTGCTTTAAAAACTTAAGCAGTTTATAAAGCCTATCAGAATTTGGAGACATACCTGACTATAACGACGAGTATATGTTTTGTTGCAACGAGGGCTTACTCTAAGGTGAATGATGAAGGAAGTAGGTGATTTTCAAGAAAAGGAATCAAATCAAAACGAAAAGAAACGAAAGTAAACTGTTTCTACCTTTTAACAACATTTTCAAAAAGCAACCGAATGCAAATCGTAACAAAACGCAACACAATATAAATTGATAAGTGCACATCAAATATGTTAATTGTGGTCTCAACCAACACTCACATTGTTTACATCACCACAATTTGTCCCCCGGCTCAAATCACTAGTACACATGTCGTACAAGATCAGCCACGAATCGAAAATGATAAGGAAAAAAAAGTAAACTGATAATTACTTTTTGCGTTACTTCGTATAATGCTAATCCTCCCAGTAGTCATCATCCTCATCCAAGTCATCGTCTTCATCATCATCATCTAATATATCTTCATCAATAACAATGCGTCGTGATTTATTTACTACTGCGTAACTTGGAGTCGTGTCTGTCTCTTCGAGTTCCTCGTTTTGTGAATTATCGACGACATCTCGTCTCTTCTTGTCCGGAGCAGTATATATCACAGACATGCGATCCTTATTTATCGTTGAATAATCTTCTTCACCGAACTGTTCTTCCATATGGGCGCCATCTGATTGCATGAAACCGCCATTAACTTGGCCTTGGTGTGAAGTCACAGGAGTTTCTGTCTTGGCTGAAGAGGGTGGTAGCAGAGCTCCAGAGGCTCTCTTTTGTACCTCGTTTTCATTACCACTTTTACCAATCACCGTGTACATCTCTAGGCCATCCTCAGCCGCAGTTGGATTATTTCCACTCATCTGGTTTTCAATTACGTCGGCATTAGGACCAGCTTGTCTTTCTCCAGACCCAAATGGAGCGAGGTCATATTCGGGGTCAGGGATCGCGGCTAGCTTATCGGGATCAGGTTTGATGGTGGAAGAAGTATTTCCTTTACACTTCAGACACACACAACATAAGATTAGTGCAATTACAATTGCAATAAGACCTCCTGATGCACCAATCACTATAAATAACAAACTTCCTATTTTGGGTTCATCGGCATCATCGAGTGAAACTCTTTCGGTGGCTGATGTTTTTGTCGTGGACTCCATTGGCCTAATTTCCAACGTTAAGTTTGCCATAGAACTTTCAGTAAGGATGTTACCACAACAATGTAATGTAATACTACCTTCATAGCTACTATCAGTAGGAACAGTTACTATTATCGTTGATCCAACAACGGAGATGTCAACACCGGAAATATCTAGTCCTTCCGGAATGGACCACTGTACAGATGAACTTGGTAAAGATGAGCATGTATAATTTTTTGTTTGTCCTGGATGCAAAATAGCTGGATCAGTTGTAATAACTATTGGATCAATAAAAAGAATCAACTTATCGTAAACGTTAATAGGACCAACGGTACACCGGTCTATACCGGTTACTGGTGCTACGCCATCACGTTCGCATGTAAACACACTTCCATTTTGACTTACAGTTGGTTCTACAATTATACTGTTATATATTGTCATTAGCCTTACAAGGCCTGTCGTTTCATCGAAAGTTATATCACTATCTGCACTCCAGCTAATGGAAGTGGCCTCTGACGTAGAACTATAACATGTTAAATTCACAGTTTGGCCAACAATGACACCATCCGTGTAGTTTGTAGTACAATATGTCTGTTCAATTGGTAATGCTAATATTGTCCGGTTTGTGGAAGCAGTAAAGTCTACCCAAGTTACGCTGCAAAAGAATGTCTGGTTAGTACTAATTATAAATGGAAGAGTTTGTTCGGTGTAAACTGTATTATCGTCCAGTTCTATTGAACCTGATGTAATCTGTTGTCCCGTTTCATCTGTTATCTCCATGGTGATGTCATCTTCTGGGTTCGAGTCTGACACTGAACATTGCAATGATATCTCTTCTCCAGCTAATACAATGTCGTTGAATCTCGTAAACAGAGACACTGTCTGCGCAGAACATTGACTCTCAAAGACCAACAATAGATGAAAGAAATAAGCAAGTAACGGAACGAAAAGCAATATCCGCCGAAGATAATCCATTTTGGCTTCAATACGTGAACTGCTACAAACAGAAAATAATCAACCTGTCCTAAAATTATACTTACTAGAACAAGAAATATAGTGTTGTCTTTCATAGAAGATTCACAACGGTCAGTTTAACAATTTCCAAGAAAATGTATGTCTGTACAGTCTCCAAATATATATTTATCATTAAAGACAAATCACACGAACACGATTTTCTCAATATCCCGTCAAAAAAAGGTCCAAAGCCGCTAGAAAAACACAAAACAGTCGGTTATACTTAAATGTGGTTTGAAGTGCACTGTAAGTCTATTCCTTTCCATAACAAGTACTTCCTTTATGCTCCACTGTATTATGTACGTGTGTGTTTTGGTATAAGGTCGCATATTGCAAGTATGCATATAAAAATGAATTCACTGAACCGTAAAGTTCAGCTTTATACTCCCTGAATGGAAGTTTTCTAAACAATGACAAGCCCTTGTAAACGTTGTACATGATTTCCTCTTAGGTAATAGGGTTAAATCAAGTTATGTAGTGGGAGTGTTGAAACACTGAAGGTATATAAGGTGCATTTCATAACATCTACTGTGATAATCGGTAGCTTCAGATACTAATTTACTTTGAAATCAATGTTACGTTGACATGATACATATCGTGTCTGTATGGCAAATCGTCTTTAACTGCTTTACCTACAAATTCTCTATATATGCTTTCGATGATGTTATTTTATGAAACTGACTTCGAACGTATTAGGCCTACGCTGGAGTGATATAAGATGGTATAGGCCTACGTTTTAACCGTTGCAATATTAGCATGTCCGTTTGATGTAGCCTAACCGTTGACCTTTACTTCAAATAGATTGAACGGGATTGGTGACTTTACTTTAACTAGTTTCGGGTTTTACAAATTCGGCTCAACTGCAAGAGGTCAGAATGAACCCTTAATTGATGTGAAATGTGGTCAGTGATGAAAATCAGTGTGAAAAGAGTCACTAAGAACACACTGTGCACACTTGAAAAGTACAATATATAGTCATTGAAAATGTCTTAACAGACACTGTAAACATTACCGCCATAGTCTGCACCACGCAATTATTCAGTATTCGTTGTAAGAAGGTATACTTTCAAAAAATTGTCTATATTTCGCCTTTACCAAGCATATCGAGCAAGAATCTTTAACAGTTCATTAAACATTGAAAATATTAAGTAACATTAACAAAAGGCCTGATATGATTAATATTGAAAATATTAAGGCAATGAGCTTTGCGGAATCTGATAAGACTAAATTACAATCCGTTAGAAATGTGTTATTTTCCTCCATTTTAAAGATAATGATGTAATTGCTTTGTGGGTGTAGGTTAGCATGTCCTTAAGGGTATCATGGCAAAAACATATCATGTCATTTCCCAGACAATAATAAGGTTTCAAGTGCCTCTGCGAGAACTCAAGAAGTCTTTGGAGGTTTAAGTAACAGGTTAATTTCACTCGGGTTTTCTAGCAAAAAGATCATGAGAATACTTAAAGTTAGAGGAAAGTGTTTTGTCTCCGGGCAAACAGCCAAAACACTATGCTATGATGTCACAGGGTACGTTTATGTAACAGTGGTTAAAACAGAAGCTAAATCAAAATGGCATACGGTACCATATCTCTGGTTCATTTCGCTTATTCATATAACCAATACTCATAGGATGAACATATCACGTGCTTGTTTTCTGACCCTAAATACCACTAAAAAGACGTTAATTGGTTATTTTTGTACAATCCATCGATATTTATGCGATATGTAATACATGGAGCAAAGATACAATGACTAGAACGAACATCGCGTAGCCTGGTGACAGAGTTTACTGATATAACAGACATTTATCGCTATACTACGGAAGCCATAAGGGGACATACGAGATTTCTAAGTAGTGTGTTAGAATACCAGGAAATCTCGACAAAATACGTTATTACCAAGTCAAAGACTTAAAATAACTCGACAACATGACAACATTTTCATAAGTGTTCGAGTTACCGACTTATGGTAAATCGACAAGACAAGACGACTTACCGTAAGTCGGTAATTTGACAAACGTCAAATATTATGTCGAGATGCCAAGTTAGTATAAGGCGGTAACTCGACATAAATCAAATTTTTGTCTTATTTTTGAGTTATTGAAAGTCTATAACTTGGCAAAAAAATATATACTTTCGTCGAGATACCATGGCCTTTAAGACGGTATCTCGACAACTCGCATGTCTCATCATGGCTTCCGTACCTTATGGCTTTCGTACTGCACAGTCAAACCATTCCCCTCATTGACACACTTCATTCTATACAACTGTCCTCAATTTGGAGTATTGAAAAATTGAAGATAGACCTAAGGACTCATGATTTAATTAGAAGAAAATTATGTCTTTTCAGAACGAGGTCAAGGAACGTGAATGATGAAGAATGTATATAACAAAAATAATATTGGAAGATTTAAATTATCATAACTTTGAAGAAAAGAAAAGAAATCAAAACTAAACTAAACTAAACTAAACTAAACTAAACTAAACTAAACTAAACTAAACTAAACTAAACTAAACTAAACTGTTTCACTATAGTCTGACAATAGCTAAACGTAAAGGGAATATTGATAAATTTATCAATCTACATCGCATCTACTCCCTGTGGCTTCACGTGACATTATTTTCCTTTTCAAGTATATCTCGATTATTCATCCTTTTTTAAATCATTAATA
>KN889690.1:4553-16436 GCA_000934455.1 Apostichopus parvimensis | reverse complement strand
TTATCAGACCTCACAAAGGAGGTATAAATCAACTGATGCTGTAGGGCAGTACACAAATAAATATGTTTTTAATTGCATCATTATTATCAGACCTCGCAAAATAGGTATAAATCAACTGATGCTGTAGGGCAGAACACAATATATGTTTTTAATTGCATCATTATTATCAGACCTTGCAAAATAGGTATAAATCAACTGATGCTGTAGGGCAGTACACAAACAAATATGTTTTTAATTGCATCATTATTATCAGACCTAAAGGAGGTATAAATCAACTGATGCTGTAGGGCAGTACACAAATAAATATGTTTTTAATATTATCAGACTTCACATAATCATCCAATGACATCTTTACAGTGTTTCACTTTGTTAGCCTTGTCATATTTTGAGCACACTGAATTTCCCCAAACTATGGAATCAGGTTTTAACATCTGCACAGTTTCACCAGATAGTATTGTTTAATGAAATCATTGCCAATAAAGATTGTTTCAATTAGTGTGGATTCTTTTATGTGTAAAAGTAGGTGGTTCTGACTTACAGTACTGTATGATCCTAGCAGGATCTTCTTCAGAGGCTGAATGACAAGTAACAGAAACTACAAGGGACAAAATACAAGCACAGAATACAGATAGGTTAATGAGCAGGATGAACACAAAAGAATTTACTCCCTACTCTCTTCCTTTAATCTTCTCTTTGTCCTTCAGCAGTTTATCTCCTACCTCTCCTCTTCCCTCTATTGATTATTTTCTTTTTTTTCTCTTCACCCTTTGTCAACTACTGTACTCCTCTTACATCAATATTGTTTGTGTTCAGCCTCTGAAGAAGATCCTGCTAGGAACAAAATGTCAGCCCACTTACTTTTTACACATTCTCTTTCACAGGCTCTTTAGTGGATAAGCAGTGTGCTAGTTAGTTTTGTTTAATTTGGATTCTTTAATAAAAGATAAATTTGTTTAATCTCATTTCAGCCCCCCCTGCTATGGGGAATGCCCGCAGTGTACCTTGTGTGGATGTTTGTGAAGATATATATCTGGCTTTAGAAAGGAAGAAGATGGTAATCAGAGATGGTTCAAAGGTCAAAGAAGAATATCTTGAAGCAGGCAGGCCGTACATCGGATATAAAAATGGTGTAAGTGGTTTCAGCTACTGTTTCCTAGTATCTACATCATCTTAGACTGCTTTCAACCTTTATGTCAAGTAGACTCCCGTAACAAACTTCAAGCTTTTTGCGGCCTTGAACAATTTCCACCTGTTTTATACCTTGTCCAAGCGTATTACCAGACCTTAAGAAAGAGGTGTCACGTACCCTGTTACATATATCATTAAACTACACAGCATTAAGTAGTTAGTTATATAACCTTGTTAGCAGGCCTCACTGCAACCATGGAGGTGTTTTTACCTCCATGCTACAACTAGTATTGTGTAATACTTATGTTGCCTTGTTACAAGACTTTAAGACAGAGATATAACCAGGGCTGATAAATACATTATTACACTTCACAGCATTAAGCTTAGTTACATTAGGTTATTGTGTTTCTTTCATCTTGACTGTTAAAATGTGCCACACCAATAATGATAGGTATTGTGTTATTATATATCACACATGACCATAGCTCTACTCTTTGTTTTAATGTACTTCTAATATAAATTGCCACTCATTGTATTAAAACACCTCACACATGACAGTAGTCTAAAAATCTGATGTGAAGCCATTCAATTGTGCTATTGTCAATAGGATTAAAGTACTCCTACACACCACATTATAATTAATAGTGCTTTAGCATTAACATTTTTGTATTGTTTCTGTTGACTAGATTCTCGTGCTTTCTGAACATTGATACTCAAATCTATCAGTACAAGTGGCTGATGATTGTTTCCTCTCAAGGCACCAGATAAGGAAACCTTTGTTTGGGAAGAGCTGTTTACTATGTTGATGTATCCATTAATAGACCCCCTCTTTCCTACATTATGTTTATGTTGTCTACGTTATCTCAGTAGCGTTAGAATAGATTTACATGTTTGGTATGTTGCTAGGTTTGAGGGTGGCTTTTATTATTGTTGGCAAGTGATGAGTCACAAAATGTTCTGCATGTTGGCAGTTTACGAATCACAATTCTACAGATTCATGAGGTCTTGAGGTTTTAATGGTTATATGTTTAATCTGTGTTTATTTATAGAAACAGTGATTATATATGTTTAGTCTGTGTTCAGGTTTAGAAACTGGTTATATGTTTAGTCTGTGTTCAGGTTTAGAAACTGGTTATATGTTCAGTCTGTGTTTAGGTTTAGAAACAGTGGTTATATGTTCAGCCTGTGTTCAGGTTTAGAAATTGGTTATATGTTTAGTCTGTGTTCAGGGTTAGAAACTGGTTATGTTCAGTCTGTGTTTAGGTTTAGAAACAGTGGTTATATGTTCAGTATGTGTTCAGGTTTAGAAACTGGTTATATGTTCAGTCTGTGTTCAGGTTTAGAAACAGTGGTTATATGTTCAGTCTGTGTTCAGGTTTTAGAAACAGTGGTTATATGTTCAGCCTGTGTTCAGGTTTAGAAACAGTGGTTATATGTTCAGCTTGTGTTCAGGTTTAGAAACTGGTTATACAGTATGTTTAGTCTGTGTTCAGGTTTAGAAACAGTGGTTACATGTTCAGTCTGTGATATCAGGTTTAGAAACAGTGGTAATATCTTTAGTCTGTGTTCAGGTTTTAGAATCAATGGTTATTGTTTTATCTGTGTTGAGAGTTTGGAATCAAGGGTTTTATGTTTTGGCTGTGTTTAGGTTTTAGACTCAAGGGTTATATGTTTTAATAATGTGTGTTGTTGTATAAGAATCAAGGTTTATATGTTTAATCTGTGTTGTGGTTTTAGAATCAAGGGTTATATGTTTTAATAATCTGTGTTGTGGTTTTAGAATCAAGGGTTTAACTGTTCTGTTCTTGTGTCTCACAGATAAAACTACCCGCCCTGTTGGTGGAGTAAGATGTATCTTTGATTTGAGTGTTTCCCAGACTTCTCTCAAAACATTGGTGTCGTAGTGTACTACTTACCACACCAATTACCTACTATCCACACCAATTACCTACTAACTACACCAAATACCTACTAACCACACCAATTAAGTGCTCACCAGTCACCACACCAATAACCTATTAACCACACCAATTACCTATTAACCACATCAGTTACCTACTAACCAAAACAATTACCTACTAAACCACAACAACACCTACTAATCTCACCAACACCTACTAACCACACCAATTGCCTACTAACCACACCAATTACCTATTAACCACGACAATTACCAACTAACCACAACAATTACCTACTAAACCACACCAACACCTACTAACCACACCAACACATACTAACCACACCAATTACATACTAACCACACCAACACATACTAACCACACCAATTACCTACTAACAACACCAATTACCTATTAACCACTCCAATAACATATTAACCACACCAACACCTACTAACCACACCAACACCTACTAACCACACCAATTACAGGTCTACTAACCCACACCATTTACCTACTAACCACAACGAAACCTACTTACCACACCAATTGCCTACTAACCACACCAATTACCTACTAACCACACCAATTACCTACTTACCACACCAACACCTACTTACCACACCAATTACAGGTCTACTAACCACACCAATTACTGGTCTACTAACCACACCAATTACCTACTAACCACACCAATTACCTATAACCACACCAATTACCTACTAACCACACCAACACCTACTTATAACACCAACACCTACTAACCACACCATTTACCTACTAACCACACCAACACCTACTAACCACACCAACTACTACTAACCACACCAATTACCTCCTCACCACACCAATTACCTACTAACCACACCAATTACCTACTGTACTAACCACACCAACACCTACTTACCACACCAATTACAGGTCTACTAACCACACCAATTACGGGTCTACTTACCACACCAATTACCTACTCACCACACCAATTACCTACTAACCACACCAATTACCTACTGTACTTACCACACCAACACTTACTTACCACACCAATTACAGGTCTTCTAACCACACCAATTACCGGTCTACTAACCACACCAATTACAGGTCTACTTACCACACCAAGTACCTACTAACCACACCAACACCTACTAACCACACCGACTACTACTAACCACACCAGCACCTACTAACAACACGATCCACTACTAACCACATCGACAACTACTAACCACACCAATTACCTACTTTGCTTCGTCAATAAGGGGTCCCCATTTGGTTTTACACCTGTTTAAATGAGTAATTACAGATGTAGTATTTTTATCTTCATTTCAGCTTTATGGTAAACAAGGAGAATTCTATCTACTAAGCCAAGAGTGTTTCTACTTTAAGAAGGAAAGGATCAGGTACACTGTATGTCCATATAAAGAGAGCATGCAAGAATCAGAGGGTAACTCATTTCTGATCGGAGAAGGAGGGAGTTGGATAACTGATCCACAGACGGGAGATGACATCCTGGTTATGAATGGAGGAGAGAAAAGTCGTTGCCCGCAGGGAAAGAAAAGAAGAACAATGGTACAATTTATATATTGTTAACACTACATATGAGATATACTAAAATACTATACTTACTGTACTAACATGCCTGGTTTATGGTGTGGTAGTGCATACAGGTATGCCATATGTAATCATATGGCAGACTAATGCAGGTCTGTAAGCCAGCAATAATCCATATTTTTTTTATAAAAAATGAGATATATTGTCAGTTGGTATTGCTGATTGCCATTTAAGTATCTAGCCATTGACAATCCATAATAAGTATACCAACATGTCTGAACCACTATATCTAGTATCTAGCCATCGACAATCCATAATATGTATACCAACATGTCTGAACCACTATATCTAGTATCTAGCCATCGACAATCCATAATATGTATACCAACATGTCTGAACCACTATATCTAGTATCCAGCCATCTACAATCCACAATCCATAATACCAACATGTCTGAACCACAATATCTAGTATCCAGCCATCTACGATCCATAATATATATACCAACATGTCTGAACCACTATATCTAGTATCCAGCCATCGACAATCCATAATATATATACCAACATGTCTGAACCAGTATATCTAGTATCCAGCCGTCGACAATTCATAATATATATACCAACATGTCTGAACCACTATATCTAGTATCCAGCCGTCTACAATCCATAATAAGTATACCAACATGTCTGAACCACTATATATAGTATCCAGCCATCTACAATCCATAATATATATACCAACATGTCTATACCACTATATATAGTATCTAGCCATCTACAATCCATAATATGTATACCAACATATTTGAACCACTATATCTAGTATCCAGCCATCTACAATCCAAATATGTATACCAACATATTTGAACCACTATATCTAGTATCTAGCCATCTACAATCCATAATATGTATACCAACATATTTGAACCACTATATATAGTATCTAGCCATCTACAATCCATAATATATATACCAACATATTTGAACCACTATATCTAGTATCTAGCCATCTACAATCCATAATATGTATACCAACATGTCTGAACCACTATATCTAGTATCTAGCCATCTACAATCCATAATATGTATACCAACATATTTGAACCACTATATATAGTATCTAGCCATTTACAATCCATAATATGTATACCAACATATTTGAACCACTATATCTAGTATCTAGCCATCTACAATCCATAATATGTATACCAACATGTCTGAACCACTATATGCCATCATTTCTTTCTTTTCTTTTTTCTACAGATTTACTTTGTGTGTGGTGTTACCAATGAAATACTGTCCTTAGCAGAAAATGAAATGTGTGTGTATGCATTCCACTTGAGTACTCCTGCAGTCTGCTAGGAAGCCGGGAAAAGACCATCTATGAAAATGATATTTCACTTCCCTACATACCTTACCACAAGAAAGGAGCTATATAATGTTACATAGTACACTTCTCAATGTAGCTGTACATGACAGAGATATTAACCATCTTAGAGGCAGTAACCATCTTGGAGGCAGTAACCATCTTAGAGGCGGTAACCATCTTGGAGGCAGTAACCATCTTAGAGTCAGTAACCATCTTGGAGGCAGTAACCATCTTAATGTCAGAAACCATCTTGGTGATAGGATCTGTATAATTGTATTGAGGCATTAGCTTCTTGATTGGATATCAGAGGACCATCTCGGAGTTAATGTGATGTTAATGTTAATGTTATTAAAGCTAACGATCCTCCATGAGGTAAGAATAGGGTCTTCCCAGAGTTATGTAATTGTGATGCAAGTGGTACTAAAGTGGACAGGCCTTCGCAGGGTATCGGGATCATCCTAGAATAAATGTAAGGATCCTTCAAGTGGTATTAAACACGCCAAATACTGCTTGGTGAAGTATGTTCGGCTCTAAAGTGAACACAGGGCTTTTCTGCCATTCTTTGGAAGTATCTCATTCTACAAATTAAATTTACAAAAATACATTCGGAAAAACAAACCACAGTAACATCACCACCTTTGAGTCGTCTACTAGAAAATATTTAAACAGTGAAAATGTTGTTCCACTGAGTGAGACTCATTTAATCAATCTATCGATTGAACGATTAATTGTTTGTTTGATTGATGTAATATTAAGAAGGGAAAAACAAGAGATGGTGCTCATAGGGAACAATTAATGTTCTAAAGATATTAGACAAAAAGCCAAATTCTTGCCAATATACTAATCAGAATATAAAATGAAACTTAGGGATGCACTTGAGTGCACACTGTCTCCAAACTACCCTCCACACTATACAGTTACATTCACCGCCGCAGTCAAGCTTTTACTAAGCCGATTTGAACACAATAGCGAGTTGAACAAAAGAGCACTCTTAATTAAGAGTCAAAAGGTGTCCAAACGTTCCGCAAGATAGTGTGTTTATATGCCATATTATATTTTCTTCTTCAAAGGCAAAACTTCTGTGAAATTAATTAAGGAAATGTGAATTTATACTGCAGATAATTATCTTTTTTTGCCCAGTCGGCCAAGTGGGTACAATAACTTTTGTTGTCTTTTCACAAGTAAAAGTTTCCTGAATTTTTAAGATTGAAAATCTAAAAAAACTGAAACCAAATCACAATCTAACTTCTTGTACACATGCACATTAGCGTGAACCCGAGTCTAACATATGGAAGGCTCTAGCATAATCCTACATGTGAAGAACAAGACCTGAAATCCCTAGCAGGTGAAAATATATTTTGACAGTAGAGCAAAAAAAATGGGAGCAGTCTAGTCTAACCCCTGTTCGTTCGCTCAACTAATATCCCAAATAAGCTTGCACTAAAATTCTCACTGAATACTGTCTATTATATCTCTCACCATGTGGCAGCCTAACAACACACTAAGCCAATGGGAAAATCAAGCCTAACCATCTGTTATTCGCTGAAATTGTGTCGCAGTTAGCTCGCACTAAATTTCTCACGGAATAAATGTCTTAAATTTCTAACCATGTGGCAGTCTAACAACACACTAAGTCAATGGGAAAATCAAGCCTAACCATTTGTTTAATCGCTAAAATTGTGTCGCAGTTAGCTGGCACTAAAATTATGCACGGTTTAGAGGGATGTACTACTGTTATGCAGAGATCGACGTTACAGTCGATGGTCTTTGTAGTTAGCATACATGTGTAACGTAACTTAATTATTGTTTCGCTTGACTTTTGGTATGTCAATATGGGTTTTCCGAAGTTCTTGGGACGCATATTTTTAATGCAATGGCTGATTCACGTTTTTAATAATAGTAACGCACCACTCGTTGATCAAGGCTAATAATGTACAGGCCCGGGTAAAGGCTTTACTTATGTGCTTTTTTATCGAACTTTCAAGTAGCCAATTGTCACAATCGTTCATAAATGACAAGAAATTTTATTTGTGAGGTTTGATAACGTGGAAGATTTTCAAGAATTATATAAAGTAGTGAATCTCGGACAGTTTGGTAGTGGCGGACATAAACTACAGTGCTACTGACAAAAACCGTCAAAACCGTCAAAAGTTTTTGGCTCATTGTTTGTGAACAATAAGCAGCTTTGTTTTGTCATGACGCTGTGCTAATTGCTCAGGCTGGCTATCGGCTGCTGTGCATTCAGCCGTGGGACCAATATGCACATGCATAATGAGCAAGTGGTGCAAGATTCCGGCAGCCTGGACATGGCGGTTAGATTTGGGAGGCTTCCCTTACAGAAAATAAAGTCAAAGGAGAATCTTGGTATGACTGCTTTCAACATGTAGTCTATTCTTTTCAAGTATATCACTATTCAAAGTGCTAATGAACTGACTTACTTGCTCAATGTGACATCATCCCCTTCAATGTTAGCAGTCACCTGTCGGTACTAAAGTTAATAAAGTAATAGAGATGTCAACTTTTCAGTTCCTATTTTACACACTGGGAATACATTGACGGACCAGTGATGTGCACAGGATATCAGAGATGACCAGAGGTTTGGGGTTCCAGTGTATGGGTTCAACTTGTTGTATATCTACCATAAGTTCCATGACAGTCTTTGTCTGTTATGCGTGTCAGCCAGTTTCTATAATAATGATATTTCTTCTCCAATAGATGGCAGCAGACCTGAATCAAAAGTTTCAGACTACTGTTTAAAGCCATTAAATTAAGTTTCCCAAACTTGCAGTGTTTCCATAGCTTTAAACAAACACAAATATAAATAGTGAAAATTGATTGTTACATCACAAATTGCTTTTATTTAAATTATTTAGTGCAATTTTTATTCATTCAATATTTCTAAGTACAAATATGTATAATATCAATAAAATGGATAGCTGGAAATCCATGTACATAGGTAGTAGTGCTTAAAATCATTGTGACTTAAATTCAAGGTGATGGGGAGTTCCACTTCATATTTTATTTTTTCTTTCATTTGAATTTTATTGTTGCTTTCAATCTATATTTAAATCATTGTAAATAATAACTTCAGATTTGTCTTCATCTTTGAAAATATTTCGTTTTAATATGAGTGTTGCTGGGGAAGGGTTGATAGGAAGGGAATGTTGCTGAGTAGAACTGTGGTGTGCACGAGTGGAATTCTATATTTAAACCATGAGCAGAACTGTGGTGTGCACGAGTGGAATTCTATATTTAAACCATGAGCAGAACTATGGTGTGCACGAGTGGAATTCTATATTAGAACTATGGTGTGCACGAGTGGAATTCTATATTTAAACCATGAGTAGAACTATGGTGTGCACGAGTGGAATTCTATATTTAAACCATGAGCAGAACTATGGTGTGCACGAGTGGAATTCTATAATAAACCATGAGTAGAACTATGGTGTGAGAGCACCATTAGATCAATGCTGAATAACTTCTGTGTAGTAAAAATATTTTTGAATGTACAAAAGGCTCGTGATTGTAATGAAGACGGAGCTGATCTTAATATTCAAACAATATTCACTGATGTTTTGCAAAGCATGACTGCCTAATGATGTATGGCTGACATAATGGTCAAGACTTCTTATCCCGATTTTAGTGTATCATTCTTATTATGTTGTGAAAGGTATTTTGTTATTTGCCTAACTAATGGCGTTAAGCCAGATCTGTAACAGAATCACTCGGAATCATTTTAATTTCCACACTGTATAATTGTCTTGTAATGTGTGTATAAATAATTATTACCATGGCAACTTGGAGAGAATAAAAAAATAAAAATTGTCCTTGGTTAGTATTTGTTTCAGTGTTTTGAGACTACAATATGACATCGCACAGGAATGGAACTTTGCCAAATTGTCCACATTATTGGCATAGGTGGTAGTCAAGGTAAATACTGGAGAATATTAAGTTATTGATTAATACAATGTAAGAGAATTTACTATAAACTTATGAAATAGACAAATTGACTTTTACGTAAAGTGGCCTCAGAAAGGAGAGAATTATAAAATAGACAATTGCTTATTAAGTAGAGCAGAAAGGAGATTCAAACAAATTAAGAATAAGAAATTCAAAACTATCATCATGAAAAGTTTCTACTATGATAAAAAGGACTTCACGATAAAATGTTGAATTTTGAGTTAGAAAACGAAATTACGAGAAATACTTCGATATTACCAGCAATCTACTGCCAATGTCGCAATAAACGATCAAGTTATTCCGAAGATTGCGTACTTTCTCTATTGTCATACTTTTCATGCATTTATTAGTTGTTGTTTCTCTTCGGGTAACAGTAAGGGGACTGGGGTTGAGAGTGGATCAGGGTATTTGGTTTTCGTGCCCAGGCTCTATCTTGACAAAAGAAATTCGTTTTCGCGTTTATCACGATGTTTATAAAGTCTTAGTTGGAATCAACAAGACAATTTTCTCATGCTAAAGTGAAATTCTCGATGTTTGTGTCCCGGCTTTACACGACCAAAGACTGATGTAAATTAAAAAAGGCGCCATCCCTGTTCCGCATTAGTTTAAGTAGATTTTAAAACGTCGTGATTTGGGCCGAAACTTGAACAAAATATCACAAGGCTAAGGCCTCACAAAATGATCAAATTTGTACGAAAAATCCATTTTCTCATATTCCAGTGTCGATGTTTATCAAGGATTCATTGGAATCAGGAGTATTCTCTTGTTTTAAAGTGAAATTGTACTCAATATTTTCTGTGCCGAATATATTACATATTAAATTATGACATGTCCATGTGCCTTTAAAGAATATGGCTCTAATATTACAAGATTATAGTTTGATATAAATCCAGCAAAGCGCCATAAGCTTTCCTCACCAGTTTGAGCAGATTTTAAAAAGTCGTGGATTTTTTCCGGAATTTCACAAAATAATAAGGCTATGACCTTACAAAATGATAATCAATTTTCTCATGTTCCATTGTCGATCCTTATCATGGGATAAATGGAGTTGATAAGACAATTTGTTCATGTTAAAAGCGAAATTCTACTTGATTTTTTTCTGTTCCGAATACATTACACATTAAATTATGACATCAAGATGTTAAACTGTCCCTGTGCCTTTAAAGAATATGGCTCTAATTTTATACGATTATCGTTTGATATAAATCCAGAAAGCGCCATCACTTTTTCCTCACCAGTTTGAGAAGATTTGGAAAGTCGTGGATTTGATCCGGAATTCACAAATTCATAAGGCTAAAGGCTTACAAAATGATCAAATTTGTACGAAATATCAATTTTCTCATATTCCATTGTCGAAGAAAATAATGGGATAAATGGAATTGATAAGACAATTTGTTCGTGTTAAAAGCGAAAATATGCTCGATTTTTTCTGTGCCGAATACATTAAACATTAAATTATGACATCAAGATAACTTTTATTTTAAAGAATATGGCACTAATATTACACGATTTTTATAGTTTAATGTAAACCCAAAAAGGCGCCATCACTTTTTCTCATCATTTTGAGAAGATTTTAATATATGATTTGGACCGAAATTTGACAAAATCATAAGGATATAGCCTTACAAAATGATCGAATTTATACGAACAATCAATTTCTTTCATATTCCATTGTCGATGCCTATTATGGGATAATTGAAATTAATAAGACACATCGTTCATGTAAAAGCGAATTCAAATCGATTTTTTTCTGCTCGGAATATATTACACCTTAAATTATGACATCAAGATGTTAAATTGTCCCTTTAGGTAATATGGCTCTAATATTACACGATTATAGTTTGATGTAATCCCCAAAAGGCGCCATAAGTTTTCTTATCAGTTTAAGGAGATTTTCAAAAGTCGGGATTTGGACCCAAATTTCACAAAATCATGAGGCTATAAGCCTTACAAATGATTAAATTTATACAAA
>KN889688.1:4371-24065 GCA_000934455.1 Apostichopus parvimensis | reverse complement strand
GACATATGGCAAGACACCATATCAATTTCAGGCGATTCTGAGGGGGTCGACGTGGAATCGACCCAAAAATCTGTTGATTTGGCATGGATTGACCCTTTTATTAATATGAATTGGACGGTATCCCTGCATATTAAATAATGTAGGAAATGTGAATTTCATAATTTGTTAAGTAGTATTAAATAAGTACTACCCTAAAACCTACATTATATGACAAAATTCAATCAAGGGTACTCTCACATTCAGCTTTGTACATTTGCACTGTAATGGAATGCCAAAAGATTTAGCACATAATCTTGGTTAATATGAACCATTGAAAGTTAGCTAATACTGGACATCAATATAACTTTGGTAAGTATTCTATTTTTAGTAGCATTTTTAAATATTTGCACTACTTCATAGGTTGTGATCTTGAAGCCATTCCTTACTGTCGATATTGCGTGGAGGGTGTTCGCCATGTGGTAGCGTTATGTTGCATCTGAAAGTGAATGAGCGGTCTGGGAAAAAAGTGATGCGATGTAAAGCTTTAACTCTTCTCAGATTTTCTTCTTCAGTTTCATCTAATTTTGGGATTTCTGAAATCGATGCAAGTGATACATTCTTTGGGTAGCAATCGTCTCCTGGAAATGCAAAGAAAACTGGTGAAGTGTGTACTTTGTATAAGAGGATCATAAGAAATTCAAAATACAAAAATTTGTATTAAACGTTAAATAACTGAAATAAGGCACTGAATTTGAAATGAACTTGTACAGTATACCAGCAAGTTCAATATGATAAAGATACTTGTGATGTAGACATCCCCTAATTTTTGATATTTTCTTACAATATTCAATTAGTTACCTGGCAATGTGTGAAGGAGACAGTCTTTCAGATAAAATCCGACCGGCAAAGAAATAACCTTTCCTTCATCCATGATCTTTGCAGCATAGCTTTGAACATCAGTCATCTTTGGAAAATTCAAAAATCTGGAACACTCCAGAAATTGTGGTGGTACAAGAAAAATATCTCCTTGACAGTGTAGCTTGAGTCCTTCTGCTGGTGTCAACCACTGCAATGGAGAAAACATGTATGACTTAGTTACATGTGAAACTAAGTGTGCTACTGTACATGACATGAAGGGAGAAGTACATGCATATTTTGTGCAGCAATTTACTTTTATGAAATCCTGTTCTCATAAAATAATTTGTACAGGTAACGTAGGGTGTACCAAACTATACACGTTTGCATTCGGGGACTGTGGCCATCTGCCCATATATATTACAATGTTGTTTGTGTTTCAGGTTAACACTTTCGACTTGCAACACTTATTAATAGGTGCACTAATTGTCTCTCCCCCCCCCCCCCCCCCTCAGCAAAACAGTCCACATTCTTTCGCCAACATGGCACTGTTGGACCCTCATAATTCTTCACTAACACCCTACGTTGGTGCGTGTGGACCTCAGATTGAGAAAGATATGGTACTCCTACTCACTACTGTAGCCTGTACAGTAGGTACGTCAATATGTACTGTAGGCTTGTAGTTTTTTACTATGAGTTTGGATACTGTACCGAGCTAGTTTCCATTACCTGCTTGTTTTCCATCTCACGTTCATCAATGGTAATACTGGGTAACACATCAAAAGTACTGACATAAAATACAGTGTCATATCTTCTGCTCAAAGCTCTTGGTGTTAAGCTGTTACTCAGTTCAATGAGTGCCCACAAATTTGGAAAGACATCAAGCTCTTGACACATCACCAAGAATTGATTTGCATCTTTGTAGACTCGATCTCTCCATTCCAGAAATTCCTCGGGTGAAAGGTCAGGGTGAAAAGTCGCAGGTGAAAATTGTTTATTCTCTACATCTAATATACTCTTCATGACATTGGCAGGTTTATCTGCAATCAAAATTCCACTTTCTTCAAACGTTTCACGAATTGCACATATTCTGAAGGCAACATCATTTGGCAATAAACCTGGTTCTCTGGAAGCTGCCAGTGGACCTGCACGTTGTTTTCCTTCCATATGGGCCCAGCCAAATTGACTCAAATTTTTAATACCAAGTTTCTCAAAGTACTGTAGCCATTTTGGGCTAAAATCAGCATCGTCCACAACACCACCTGGAAACACACTAGCACCTCCAAATGCATTACCACCTCCCTGTCGTTTCATAAATAATACATGGTAATCAAATTCAATTCCAGCGTTTGTAAAACTATCATTATCTTTTGCAACTATCATCAGTGACGCTGCTTCTTTCCAATATTTCTTTCTCCCAATCGAATATTTTTCGACTTGACTTTGCGAAGACAATTGCTTAACCGTTGGCTTAGGCGAAATGCAGTTGTGCGTGTTTGTAGCTCTGTCGGTAACAACAGACGAAAACTTACGGAACCCAACACGCATGTTGCTAAATAAAGTTACGCGATTCATGACAGAAGTTTGAATTTATTCTTTGCTCTGGGCAGAAACTTCTTCAATGACATATCACAAAGTTAAGCGTCAGGTACAGCGATGTTGACCAAAGGAATTTCTCAGCAAGTGCAACGGTCGCTGTGGTTGTTGCTGCATAAATACAACTTGCTACAATCGTTACGTCCGTCATTGTGCACAAACCTGATACGCGAGACAAAATACGTTCAACCGGTTAGTACATAACTACTAGAACAACTCTAACGAGTGAATGTTAACTTGTTTGAGTTACAAACCATCATGTTGTCAACTCTGCAAAATATACCCACAGCAAGCGTCAATCTTATTATCTCATCGCTAATATAGAGAAAGTACGAGACATTGTAACCGGGTTGGTCATTGGAGCCAATTATGGCTATCTCAGTTGCCATAGCAACGGTTGTCATAATGTCATGGTAAAAATGATGTTCCTGAGTAGCAAGTTTTGAGGGTCACCCATGGTAGGGTTATCGAACTTCAAGGTAACTAGGTGTCCATACCAAGATCGGGTTGTTGGTTGTGTAGGCTATACGTCGATGTGCCTGTTACATCTGAAAGTTTGTGTCTGAAACAGATTAGCCGTTTACATGAAACTTTGTAGAAAGGTGTCTCATAATTGGGAATTTGTGTACCACAGACATTTAGAACGAAAAATCGGAGGTCAAATTTGCTTAAAGTTTTTTTTTGCATATACTTCAAGGTGGAACGTTTTCTTCACCTGCAAACTTAACAGGTATTATGGGGTTTGTCAATTGCTATCAAAGTCTGGGCCTATTTAGGCCTGTGATTTAGAAACCAGGGTCGTTACATCCGCACCTTTACATTCACTGTTCATTATTTCGTACAATAAAACATTATTTGTTTATTACACTGAGGTTTTTTATAAATTTATTTATACAAATAACATGATAATGTGACAAGACTCAGATGATACGTACAAAACATTACAATCATTTTTGTTGACCTTGTAGTTCGTGCATAACTGAATAAAACAAATCATCATTTGAATCGACATCATGTGTGGAATCCTGCAGTGGGTCTACCTACAAATTCCTTGTTTTCATTCCAGATAGCATATAAGTATACAGTAACTTCTTAGTATGGAATTAGATAAGACCATATGAGTAGATAATACAACGTTCTTCACTGCATATGTATACTGCTGGAAGCTATCGCATTAATATGTGAATCATTGTTACTGACAAGTCAAACTGGGTGTCATCCTTGGGGATGGGTCTAAGCATAAGTGGGTACACTGAGACCCTCAGCGCAATGTTTCTGTGCCCGCCAGCCTTTGACATCCCTGTTAATGTGTATTGGAAATAAAATTGTTTAAGCCAGTGTGTGGTGCTTTCATAGTAATTGATTGTTTGGGGATACATGTTATTAGCGGTTAAACGGGAGGGGAACAGTTTTTTGGTGACAGAAGATAACGGAACCCAAACAGAGGACGAAATGCATTAGTGTCTCCACTACTAAAAGAGGGGTACACCACCCCCCCCCCCCACCGACACCCATGCTAAATCGTTATGAGAGGTAACTGGTGGTATAACAGAAGAACAAACATACTGCATGTTCTTTTTGTCTTATCAACTTGTATCAAATATGCATTTTTGAAATGTTCGCACTCTGAATTGAAAAGTAAGGCCTGTATTTTAAGAGCTTTGAGCATGCTATAGTGATGCAGTTGTCCCCGCTACTGCATATAATTTTTGCTAGCTGTTTAGGAAGCATTTTCCTATAGCTTCGCCTCATCCAACCAGTCTCTGCTATCAATATCACGTGGAGGGCGTTGACCGAAAAGGGGCGTGACATTACAAATCAATGTGAAATGTCCATCGGATCTGTAAGTATAACGGTTCAGGTTTTTGCATCTTTTCAAATTTTCTTCTTCACTTTCGTTCATCTGAAGATATTTAACTTCTCCTGGATAACAATCATCACCTGTAAAACAAAAACGAAATATCGTCTATTCAGAGAAATGAATTACGTAAGATAATACTATGTCATTGCACTACAGTCTTTTGCCATATGTAGAACCATATGGCAAAAGACAGTATTGCAATGGCATAGTATTACCTTACAGTCTAGGCATGATGCATTGTAAGACCATATGGCAAACGACAGTAGTGCCATGGCATATAGTATTATCATACAGTCTAAGTTTGAATTAGTATAAGACCATATGGCAAACGACAGTAGTGCAATGGTATAATAATATCATACAGCCTAAGCTTGAAACATTGTAAGACCATGGTAAAAGACAGTAGTGCAATGGCATAGGATTATCTTACAGTCTAAGCTTGATGCATTGTTACCATATGGTCTTACAATACATCAAGCCTAGACTGTAAGATAATACTATGACATTGCACTATTGTATTTTGCCATGGTCTTACATTGCATCAAGCCTAGACTGTAGTTGGCACCTTCTACTGCCATCTCACTGCTTTCACTTATCCAGGGAGTCGAATTTATCTTGCATCCGTTACATTCTTTTTTTCTGGATTTTATAGATGAAAGAGCATGCGCAGACTGTGTAACATAATGTGACTTCTTATTGACACCCGCGCTAGCAGGGAATTGTCAATTAGGCAGTGTGGATGCGATTCAAAGTTTGTCAAATGTTTTCTCATACATACATGTAATACAGGGACCCGACTCGAACCACGAAATACACTCATAAAACTCAAGTCGACCGTACAATGAAGTTGCACCTATATGCTAATAGGGGTAACTATAACAACTTACAGTGTGGATAGTTCAGTGTGAAGCGCACAGGTTTATTGGTTCGAACTCTAGTCGATCATAATATCCTCCCGTAAGATTTCTGTTTCACTGTTTCTTGACATATAAATGATTTAATGTTTAAGTAATACAAAACATTGACAATATCAACCGTTGTACCAGCTCACCTGGTAAAACTCGTAGGAAAGCGTCTTTGAGTTTTATCGGTGCAGGAACCTCCGCCAACATACCCTGGTCCATTTGACCAACTGCATAACCCTGTATTTCTGAGATATTTCGATAGTCAAGCAACCGCGCACATTCCCAAATTTGAGGCATCGGCAACTGGATCTCATGGCGACAGTGCTTTCGAATGGCTTCCGCAGGGGTCAACCACTGAAAAGTACAAAATATGTTACCTGAGTAAATATGAAACTGGAAAAGCCTTTACATCTTGACATATGCAGCTTCATATACAGACGGGAGTCTGTCAGTGTTTTCGATATTAACGGACTGATACCTGCATTAACGTCACAAACAAACTATAGAGGGGCTTTACCAGACACATGTTTTGACACATGTGTAGCTTATGTTCTACATACTTTTAAATGTTGAAGCAGATGTCTGCTCTTGCGTGACGCTGCGCCCTGATTTTCCTCTTTCATAATCTTTGGCTTACCTGTAAATCGAACATTTCTTTTTGATCTACTTCTGCGTAGGGTTCTTTCTCCAATGAACAGATATAAAAGATGGTATCATATCGTCTGCTTGTAACAGCTGGTGGCGTTAGAACAGTGCTTAATTCAAAGAGTGACCATATATTAGGATAGACATCTAGGTACATGCACATTTCTAGAAACTGATAAGCGTTGTCATGGACTCGTCTTCTCCATTCTTTATCGTATGCTTTCACATTCATGGAATCACAGTAGCTTGTTGAAGATACAAATTGTTTGTTCTTCATTCGAGAGATACTGTACATTACGTCCGTCTCGTGTACTGCCAGGAGAATACCACTCTCCTCGAAAGTTTCCCTGATGGCACAAATTCGAAAAGCCACGTCATTTGGCAAAAGCCCCTCATCCCTCTGAGCAGCAATTGGTCCAGCTCTTGGTTTACCTTTCATGTGGCTCCATCCAAAATCATCACCTTTCCAGATGCCAAGTCTGCTGAAGAGTTGAAACCACTTTGGACTAAAGTCTGCAGGGTCAACCACTCCACCAGGAAAGACACTTGCCCCCGCAAAAGACCGACTCTGAGAGTCTCTCTGCAGAAATAGTATACGATAATCAAACGTTACTGTTCGGGGACTGATGCAGGGCGTATCGTTTTTCGATGCAATTACTAGGGTAGCGGCCTCCCGCCATGGTCGATTCAGGGACTGCTTAGTGATGTCACTCTTAACAACGTCAGACATCGTTAGTAGAGAGTGTAGTTGGTTCACACACTAATGCTGGTATTATTGTTGCACTATTTTGAGTTGATAAAAAACGATTTACTAATACTGCAAACACGACAAGGTTAATTACAGAACAGGCTTGGTACCTTATCATTCATTGTGTGTCTTTGACGGTCAACTAGAAATAAAATACACCGCTTTTGTGTTTCTAAAGGTCATTTTGCAGATTGCAACACTTCGTTACGGTTTGACAGCGTGGAAGGTAAACACTATTTACCAAACGCACTTTGAATTATCTACAGACACTAATCTGGTTAGTATTACAAAGCTAGATTCATTCTCGGGCCATACTCTTCTTACGTGTAGAGATTTGCATTAGGGTCTGAAGTTCACATTATATTTCACTACGAAATGTTTGGAGTCGGTTTCAACTTGTACTCTATAAGAACCATTAAAAAGACACAATGGAGATATCTTTAATTAGTTTTTTCCCGTCAGTTTATTGGAGTGTGTAGGGGTCTGAGTTGATCTTAAGGGTGTGTGAATGTAACAAGTTAACAACCACTGACCATGGTGTATCCATTAAGTTGAAAAATAGATGCAAACATTGAATACAAACTAGTTTTTTCAATGGTCATGACATATGTTTTAACTCATATTAGTTTCAGGTTCACTTTTGGTACAAACTATTGTAATTCCTTTTGCGACATCTCAAAACTGGTTGGCAGGAAGTCATCAATTTTACCCGAATGTTAAGAACATGTGACCCTTTCATCAAGTCAAAAATAACTACTCCATGACTATCCCTTCAACTATCGCATCCTCTCTTTCGTTTCACCAGACTAATTTCACGTTGACTTTACATCTTTTTTTCAGATCGGAGAGTGACCACAAATTGTTATGAATCCCAGAGCACCGCATCTGGATGAAGAGCATGAACCAACGACTTTGGACTGTTTGAAAGTTTTCTATGATAAGTGCTGCCGTGATTATGCAGAACTTACAGAATCAGAACTACTACGGCTTGCAGCAAGTTTGTTGATTGGCGCGGCTACATTTCCAGCGTGTCTTGGTGTCTTTCAAAAGTTGGTCTTCACTCCGCTGAAGATGTCAAACGTATCCTTTGGAAGTGACATGTTGGGGATGTGTGTTGTAGCAGTAAGTGGTATCACTGCTACACATTTCACCTCCAGAGTTTGGGAGTTTTTGACAGGCAAGAAGTTTCATATCTTGTTCAAATATGCCATTTTAAATCCCCATTGACGGTCTACATATTCATTTTTCGGTACTATTGTGTAGTAAATCATCACACAATCACGAGGAAGTAATTATTTGCCAACAGTTTGACTACTACACAGAGAGCAAATGAAAAATTGAAAAGTTAATGTTTGCACCAAAAGCAAATTGGTGTGATGTCACATATGCACACACAAAAGTGGAAAATAGGAAAAACAGAACGTTTTGCTGTCAGTATGCAACTATGGCATCACACCTGTTTGCTTTAAGGTCATGAATTGTACAAACAAGCAGTTTTACTTATCGTACGGAGGACGCCATATGGGAATTGGACCAAGATGCCAGAATGGTCTCTCATTAGTCAAAATAAATTTTTCTTAGGATTATTCTTTTAAGGGCTTAAGCCCATGTCCGATCACCTAATAAACATTATAATGAATGAGAACAATTAACATACTGCTAAGAGTGTTCACAAGTGTCACAAGAGGAGGTCTTGTAAAAGATCAGTTATGTTGACAAAACTAACTGCATGATATAACCCTTCGGCATTTGATCCAGTAAATTCCACAGTGACCTTTCTTTCTTTCTTCTTTAGAAGAAAGTATTCCACGAGACGGAAATAGTCCTGAAGAAGCAGTGATTGTAGGTGGCGTATCACTTGCAGTCTTTCTGGCATTGAGGGGAAAGGTTAGATCTGTACTTCCAAGCAATGTACTCCATCCAGGTAATATACAGTTTGTTTTTGGCATAGAAGCCTTGCATTTCCTATTAAATATTCAGCCTGATGTCCTATATAATCGTCTACAAAGAAGCCTCCCCACCTCACGGAGCATTTCAGGGACTAAATGTATAAAGAAGACTTCAGAAGCGTGACCAAATCGTTTCGTTTCTGCTCTGAACAATTGGGTTTGATAGAGTGAAGAACGAAGCGCAATGCTTCATGAAATCAACTGAAAAGGATAAAAGTCTTTCTACGATTCTTCAATTCATGTCAATAAAGAACAAATCACGCAAATATATGTTTTCTTATAAGTTTTTAGACAAACAAAGTTATAACAAATAACATGTTTGTGTTACTAATGAGAGAGAAACAGAAACTTGACAAATGAAATCTAACCAGTCGAAACTGTCCGGTCAGAATGTTGTGGTTAGAAGGTTAGAGATAATGACTCTGTGGGAGGTCTGGGACCTACATTATAGAGAAAAACAACACCGGATAAATTGTACAGTCTGTTGTGACCACCCCCACCCCACCCCTTTATTTTTCCATACTTTGACGGCATCTGAACGTGGTAAGAACAATGTTATACCACGCAGCAGGCACCGAGGAAGTGTGAGGTAAACGTGATGGTTGTTAGTTTTGAAAGTTTGAAAATATAAGAATGTTTTGCTTCAATATTATTTTCAGGTGTCTTCGCAAGGGAGAGTCTACCAGCCTCTGATAATTATGCCACAAGCTCCCAAAGATCAAAATTGATTAAGTTCGGTAAGCGATATGGTTGTCATTCTTGTGGAGCCAGGTTCACCGTGCAAGACTTCATTGCTGACCACCAACCACCTTTGGCGGTAAGAACTTTGGCGGAATATAAATAAACAGGGTGAATAAATCCCAAACGCCGAAGAGAGGCAAATGTTGAGCAGCACTGTGGATGATCTTCGTTATGATAATAGCAACTAAAAAAGCTTTATAAAATACCACTCTGCTGTGCTTGGCCCAAGGTAATATAGACGCACGCTGTAATGTCACTTTGTTTATATCCAGCATATGTAAATGAACGCACGCTGTAATATCACACTGTTGTGACTGAGCAATTGCAAAATGGACGCAATCGATGTCACTCTGCTGTGATTGGACAAACTTAAAATCCTGTACACGCATGGAAACTGCTCCTCCGTGGAGAAGTTGAATGAACGAAATTGAGTTACAGCTACAAGCAATGGTTCATGTGAACTTCTTTGTTTGTAAGTTTGGTGACGATATCATTGTGGGGCATCTTCAAGTCGGTTATATGCACAGCTCATAACACTTGTAAATGAAATAATACGCGAGTTCTGCTCATTATTGCAACACACATAGAGCTGTGCGCTTACCCACTTTTGTTCATGCAATCATAATTCTTAGTAGTGAGTTCTAGCGGTTTCGATGACGTCACGACAATAAAAATGGAATACGTTAAAACTAAATTTCTTATGACTTTTGAATGATATGGAACTTATAATCCTAACACTTCAAGGAACTGCTTACAAAGTTTGCAACTGTGTTGTTAACCTCTCGTCTGATATGCTAACATGAATATACACAATATGAACATTTCCAACAATCTACTGTTAATCATATGCAACAATAAAAAAAAAACTTGCTTCTCTGCTGGTAGCTTAGATCATGTGCAGATAATCCTGATACTAAACCTGACATCGCCACGTGATCATAGTTCCTATATGTGAGGGAGCTGAGGCTAAGAGTTTATTATCCCAATCACATAATGTTTGGCTTTTGGATGAATTATTATTTTTAATTGGACTATCTTTTGTTTTTGTTTCTGCAGGTCATGAGACGAAAACGTTCATCGAAATTGCACATTTTTAAAGAACTTTCTCGGTTATTTAAAAGAAAGAAAAATATGACAATAGAGACGCCGCAACGTTTCTACCCACAATGCACCAGGTGTTCGGTGAAACAACTATCGTACCTGAGTGCGGTCAGCAGAGGTTTGAGGGCACCAAGTCCTGTTGTCAATCACTTCACATCGTTACGACTCTGCCATATATTTCTGCCATTCCCATTGTTGGTAGTGTCTGCATATAGATTCTGTGCAGTCAGAGAGTAGGTGTATGCAGTAACGTAGAATGGCGATAGCGCTTTGTCTTTCAATTAGGATGAAGATTTTTATCCTCTCACTCGTATTATTTCAAATACCGGTATAAATCAATGACATGATAATTATTTAATAGGTGTAAATAAAAATGTTCAGAGCAGACATAAGCAATGATAAGTTATCCGATCATATCTTTGTTGATTGTCTATTACATCAATATTCATTTTGTGCGTGCATGGCTGTTCATCACTGTCTACTTATACCAGTCATGTACCTAGAATATAGTGGCACCCGGGCCGGATCCTTCCTTTGTCGCCCCATGCATGGGATGCCGTCCAGGGTGAGGGGTCTAAGGGGATGGGTGTCCCCTTTTAAGAAATTTGTGTTTATGTAAGGTGGCTTAGGTGCAAAATGGTGCTATCTTTGGCGATGCTTTGAACTGATTATATGTTAAGATTTCTCATTCTTTAGTGAATGTTTCTTAAGTTTTGCTAGTGATTGTTCAAAATATTCATTTTTATGGCACCCCCTGACTGGTTACCGGGAGGTACCAACCCCGCAACACCCCCCCCCAAGCCCCGTCCACCCAGCTATTTAGAACGCCACTGACTTATTCCCTTGTTCATCTTCATGTACAGACATGGTGCAAGTTGTCACTGCTGTTTAGTGTCCAAGTTATAACAAATATTATATTAACATTTAAATAAGCTTAACCAAAAAGGTTTATTGATTAAAAAATGGGAACTAGAATTCTGTGATTCAGGAGAATGAAGTTCATCACGTGCATTACTTTGTCTTCATCAATTATATGAAGATGACAGTTATTATTCTTTACGTTAGTATAGACAAAGAAATATCCACACGCCTTTAATTAGTAATACTCGTGTTATAATTTTTTTTTTCTTTGTGGGAATTGATGGATTTTCAGTGCCACTGCCAACTGTGAATCGAAAGTGTAGTGTCATTAACATGGAATTTTCACAGTACGGGTTACACATCAGTTTTTCGCAACCACATATAGTTATGAGCAACATTCATTATTGTTGGACGAGCACGTCTCATATATTTAGAATCATAAGAAACGTCTGTGTCACGTTTATCACTAATTGACATAGGCGTAGGAGGGGGGACTGCGGCCCCCCAAGCAAAAAAATTTGTGAAAATTCGAGCAATATGCTGAGAATTTTTCGGGTACCTACTGAAAGAAAAATAATTTGCAATGTGTTTTTCAATGGTTAAACTGATATTATTATTATCATTATTATTGTAACGACTTCCCTAATAATTATAACCAATATGGAAGGGTAATAACAGGGCAAATGATTGTACGTTATTGGCATGCGGTGTAATAACCGATGCATGCCTATATGATATGCACATTAAAATGTTGAATGCGCGAGGAGCGCGCAAAAAACGTTGGTTATATTTTTTGGGCAAGTCGTTACAAATCAAATTGGGCTCCTACGCCTATGCTAATTGAAAAATAGTCAAACATATTGATTTCACTGATCATGAGTGTTTTGAATGAAACAACAGTGGTGAAATACGTACTCTATGCTGAAATAATCATAACATCTACTAAGTTAACACTGAAAACAAACTATCAGATACAATCGTTATTGTGAAAATTAAAGGGAGCACCAAGGACTCAGGAAAGTGATCGGTTCGTGTGCACCATCGGCGTCTCTACCACCGACCGCGAGAAATAATGCGGTCTGTAATTGAGCTGCTGTTGTAGAAGATAACCATGCTATTCCCTCCAAAATGGCCACAACTTAGCCCACACGAGAAGTCCGACTCCACTGCAACATCAGCACCCCACCCCCCCCCTCCCCCAACCCGCTTTAACAGTATGCCATACCGATCCCTTAATTCCCTATAGGTCTACCTATGTTAACTACAGACTCGTGTGACAATGCTTCCAATCTGCACTAATTTACAGTATAATATAATATGAAGAGTATGAATAGGGGTTCATATTCAAAGAAATCCAGCGTCCGTAATGAAACACTCGCACACAACCGGGTTTTTAAAGGGTCCACTCCTACATAGTTCAGCTTTCTTTAATCGAGATGTTAACTTTGTATTATAAAATTTTAAAGTGAAACTTTTTTGTTGTGTGCTTGATCAAACGTTTGCCTTTTCATGTCAAACAGTTATGACCTATTTCCGAAATCTCGAGAATAACATGTTCTAGTTGGACGGATAATATGAAATATTATCTGACTGCTTCGCACTCTTGTCCTGGAAATTAATGAATGGATGATCCAGCAATGTCGTGGAGCACATCTCTAGTTGAAAATGTGAGGGTTAATACACTCATTCCCCTCACTTTCAATGAGTGAGGGGGGGGTAAGGGGGGAGCAGTGGGTCGCACTGTCCACGACCTTGTTAATACATCTATGCTATGATTGACTTTTCTGTAAATGTACGACTGGTACCAATATGTATCATGCACTAAACTTAGACGTCACTGTAAATCATAATAATACTTCATCCGTGTAATAGTAAATGACGTAATAACTGGTAAGGCCTACCTGACACCCGTTGTGGAACATATGGGGCCTCAGGGTAAAATAAAGAATGCATCAACTTACAAGTACTGACGTCAGACCAGTCGGCTCCTGGGAGTCACGAAGTTAATAACACCATGGAGGTAAAAACAGACCTCCATGATAACTGGCACGTATAGGCCTACATTAAATATCGCTATTCCGCTTGATAAGACCACTAGACGAGTGATGCAGCTCTCAAGGCACAGTGCTATTGAAGGAGCTAAACACTCAAATATCTTGTCATTCCAACGAGACGTAACAAACAACAGCGAACAAATGTAAGCCTCCTTGGAATGTCTCCGCACATAAATATTGAGGGATAACTGATTATCGTAAAACTCTGTTCAGATTTAACATCTCAATGCCAGTCGTTAAAATATGCGCGGTTGCAAACTCAACATGGCAATCAAAACGACTGCAGACTTGCTTAAGATCATTCACAAAGCGAAAAGATGAAATGATAACTGCGGTAGCATGTTACGCACATGTCTGCTTATAAACCAGACTGCTGTTTCTTTTGAAGGTATACGGACACATATGAACATCATTGTCCTTATCACTTTACCAGGCATTGGAAATCATGAAAATAGCTGCAACTCCCATGCAAATCCATCAAAGATTGACTATTTTACAAGTCATTTCTTAATTCTACTTTTATTATGAATAAGCATTAGCTAATTAGGCGCATTGATGATGTAAAGGGAGTGACTCCCTAATTTTCTGTTATAATGTTTTTTCTTATCTTTTACAACCTTCGTTTCAAGGACACTGAACACAGGTTTGTGGCCTAAGGCGACTGTTTGGAATATTGCATTTTCTTCTTTGAAAAGAGGAACATCACATTAGTCAAATGATATAAGTGGGCTCGTAATTAGGTGTTCACTTATTACGGGCTAAAATAAGAAATGTTGATGAGTGCAATACTTCACGTCATACTCGAATGACATTCCTACATACGTGCCTAGATTTGGAGGTTGCACACTAATGATTAAAATGATATGAACATTTTGCTAAAACTAACTGAAATAGCACATACTGTCCCTGAACTAACTGAAATAGCGCACACTGTCCCTGATGCGGGGGCAGGATGAGGTTTCAATGTGGGGAGGTGACACAAGCTTTTAGGGGAATACGAGTTGGATTTCAGAGAGCTGAACCAAAAAGTACAGCTCCTGCTTATTCCGTACAACAGACTCAATTTTCTGAACGTTTTCAACAAATGGGCATTTTTTAATTACATTCTTTTCAACTACAGTTTTGATTTTAATCCACAGAAGAGTACTTTTTACCACAAAGAGGCTCTTCATAATGACCTGTGAGGTTTTTCAGAAAACACATGAATTTAGTTCGCTATGTACACCTTATGTATGTAAACCTACTGTGGCTTCTGACTGGCACCCATAACAAAGAAGTGGCTATATAGATTGTCACTAACTATAAGGGTTTGGATAGCTCACCTAATAATACACAAGACATACCATCTGGTAGTCACTGGTTCAAATGTCATTCAACCAAAATTCTTCAGACCTTTTGGCCAGTGTAGCAGTTAAATGCTGCATGTGCCCCACCTCCACCCCCTCCCACTTTTTTTTGAAGGCTTGTTTTTTGGTTTCACTTTTTTAATTGGTTGGATCTTCCTTGTTTGGGCTTCCTTTTGGGGACCAGTTTTTGCCCTTTTTCAATTTGAAAGGAAAAAAAAATAACAAGATATATTAACAATCACAGAGATTTGTCAACAGTCCATGAAACTATTATTTGTCACTGTATTTAATTATTCTAAAATATTATACCCAATATGTGCAACATCTTTACTTAAAAATTGTTTTAATAATGGGTAATTTCAATTTGAATTTTTAAAAATGCTAACCAATTAAACATATAGTCCATTCACTGAAATTCTGCAAGCTTTTTTGAGGGAGCATATCAGTGAGGATATGTATTTTGTTTCATATTTAGAGCAGGTGGTAGGGATAGGGAAGGAATTGTTTATAAATGGTGAATGACGTTTCATACATTTGGATTGTAACTTTATAAAGGGTTACCCATCTTGTGGCATTTGCCTCCTGAAAAATCAGTCTCAATTTAAAAGGAAATAAAAAGTCAAAAATGGTTTCCAACTGTCCTGACTTTCTGCACTCCTGTTTGGACACACCATCCCTCATAACAAACCTATCATTTCTCTTTTCCCTCTTTCTGATTTTGGGGTGATTTTCATAAATAATCTTTATCATGACTATTTCATCAAATGCAGGATATAGGAAATAAACCATCAATCCATTTAAATATAATCAGTTAAAGAAGAGATGATGAATATCTTTGTCTAGCTACAGAATGTGAGGGAAAGAAAGCTTGATCTTAATTGAACTGTAGGAGTTCCATTAACAACAAGGATAACCACACTGTCTAGATTATAATAGTACATGGTTAAATTGTTACTAACATACCTGATAAAAGCAAAGCTAAAATGTACTGTGGATAAATGCAAAAGAAGGAACAAAATCAGTGAACATGCTGGAACCTGTCCAGTTTTACAATTCTCAAGGATTAGGAAGATTATTTTGCATTAAAACGCTTTTTCCTTTTTGCTTAAAATTTGCTATTCATTTTTGAACAAATATCTTGTAACTCCCAACTCGAAAGCCCCTTTTCACTTCTGGCTTTTTGGTGGATTTACAAGTCTCCCAAGAAACAAAATGGAACCAGATGAAGTATCTGAGATGCAAAATATGAATGGTCGGTCGGCTTTAAATGCTGGAATATCTTCAATGCACATCACCTTAAAGGACCTAACAGTAGCTGCAGCTGCTTCCGTTCCTTCCTCGTTGACCTCAACAAAAGCCTTATGAATGACCTTTGACACATAAAGGTCTTCAGATTCAGTAATTCCAGAAAGGTCTGCCTTACTTACATTGAATACATCTGACATTCCCATTAATGACAAATGATCATTCAAATCAAAACTCTCTTCCAGTTTGAAACGAGGGAAGCTAACACGGACTTTCTGCTTCCTGCTGCGTTTAACCCAAGACGCTATGACCTGCATGTTTATCTTGGATTCTAAGTTAGTAAGGTTATTGGACGGGTCTGGTAAAATGATTACCATGCGCAGAGTATTACCAACGTACGGTAGGGATAGAACCTGACATTTCAGTTGTTGATCTTCAAAATAATCAAAGTAACCTTCCTGGTCCATCATATCTACTGGAATGCTCTCACTGGATGAAGCATGAAATGGCTGAAGAGCAGTCCTCTTTGGATCAAACTGTGACAACCAGTTACCTTTAAAGTATATAGCATTAACCAATACAAGCACTGTCAAAGAGTCCAAAACTCCTGGTGCTATTAGGTCTTTGATCTTGTTATTGGTCTGTTCTGAAACCCAGCTGTTGATCTCTGTTCTGGCATTCTCTGCATCCCTCTTGAAGTCAATAGGCATCAGCTCGGCTTGGTAATGAACTTTGGTCGTCTTCAGAAAGGATTCTAGGAAGGTGTAGTCCCTCTGACCGTACAACCGATTGGCAGACTTTAGAGTGAACAAGGCATTGGGAGATAAAATCAAATCATTCAACTCTTGAAAAGCACTGTGTACATCGTTACCTTTGAACTTGTTGATCCTTAACACTTGTGACATTTGTTTGGCTGTGTTGCTACTAGCTCCAGCAAACGTCATGGTAAGAGCTGCCATAATGCTATAAGGTGAGAAGAAGAGGTTCTTAGATGGATCCTTACCGATGTTTCCATACAGCTCCCATGAGAATTCATTTAAGGAGTTGGCCAATTGGCTTGCTTCACTGATACTTGTAGTTGACATATTCTGTTAATTTCTGCAGAGGAAAAAGCAAGCAAAACCTGAGAATTATCAACCTCAACGCTAGATGGTGGTACATTTCTGCTCTCAAAGGATTCAGTATTTCCTTGAATTTGCTATCAAAGCAGACTGGTTAAGTATAATTACGTCAGGATTGTTTACGATGTCTAATCCATGTCCTCATATTTATCATTAGCTATCTGACACACCTTCTACTGGCTCTCCTGCTGCACCAATGTTATAAAATAGCGTACATAAGAAATGTTATGGTAAAAGAACATTACACATCTAGGCTGGGGGCATTGATTGATTGATTCATAGCCTAGTATTTAGAAATGTGCATACTTTCAAGGACAAGTAACGTTTTAAGTTAAGAACATTTGAGCCAACAGTTTGAACTTAACTGTTAGTTCCTTAGAACAAGTTGAATTCACAGCTAGGTTCTAGCACTCTCTCCTCTCACATCTGAACAATGCAGTGAGTCTGAAATTCCATCTGGCTCTCTAAGTCCTCAAACATACATCATATTGACAAACAGTAGGTATAGCTTTCTTGCAAATGCTCTCCAGATCCTAGCAGACTTCTAAACCTACAATACTGTACATGTTTGTTACACTAACTGGCTGAAGGCTACTGCATCGTATATAGTAGGCATAATGGCTATTTCCCCTTACTTCTGGCTTGCTGCTATCATTGAAATTTCGGAAAATCATGTGTTATAAACATGGTCTTTACTAAATGGCAAGGAGATATATAATTTCACGAAGATTTTGTACGGAAAATATCAATATAGCTACTTCTAACCCTCTAATTTATTTGCCCAGCAATTATGTCACATATGGCTAGCTATTCCTAGTCCTACAAGGAAACAGACCCAAATAAGCATAGCCTACCAGTTATGTTAGTGCATAAACCATGAATACATCATAAGCCTACGCGCATTCCAAACTTACTGTGATTTGTGAACACTTAGAAACTCGAAAAGACTGACGTTTACAAGTTTATTCAATGGCTGTTATTCAATCTCTGTGCACCTCACTCGTGTGAGGTATGTAGAGTACAAATATGCTTACAAAGTTCATTAGACAACAACGTTGACAAAAAGAATTAAAAAAATGTATACATGGAAAATGGCGGCGCCAGGCCCCAAAAGTATAAGAAGAAAAAGAAATGTGGACGGAAATGCGAAACGGAAAAGAATAAATGGCTTCACATGCATAAGTGGATGAAAAATAAAAAAGAAAGAAATGAAAAAGTTATTTACAATGCCAATGGCAAGAAACTACTGAAATTTGTAGTAAATTTCTCTGCAAAGCTTAACAAGGTTGGAAATGGTTGATCTGTTACTTGATTGAAGCAATTGCTCCATTGTTAATGTGTTCGGTCTATTCCAGAAATATGACTTCATATAAAGTGTACGGTAATTTTCAAAAGCCTTACATTCAAAAAGATAATGGAACTCGTCTCCAATTTTGTTGCTTGTACATAAATGACATATTCTATTCTCGATAGAAATGTTGGTATACCTTCCAAGGATACTTGATATTTTAAAATTAGAGCAACGATATTTACAAAGAATTGAACCAGCAAATGGCTTGAATTTTGTCAGATACTTTTCAAAGTTAAGATTCTTTTTGAATATCCTGTAATTCTTTCATTGTGTGTTTACATGGTTTACAGCAACCCAGTTCTGCTCATACATAAGAATTGCAGAACAGTTGCACCATCTATCTGTTGTTGCACTAGCACTGTAATAACGCATCAGTCAGTGTGTTAGAAAAAGAAGAAACTTCGATTGGAGTCACTTTGCTAACACGTGTAGCGATTACGTTACGGCTGTGGTTAGTTTCAAAGTGTTTTACAAAATAGCTAGTTGACCTGTAACGTCACTTCCGTTTCTGATTCGCTAATAAGATGAATTGCTTTTTGTTCGATTTAAGGGTACATTGTGCAGCAGTTGGATGTGTTGGGGATAGAGATGAAGATACCAGTTAAACAGGTCAACTTATCTGTTGTCGAAACACTTTGAAACTTACCCCAGCCAGTGGTTAGTTGCGAAGTGTTTCGACAACATAGCTAGTTGACCTCTAACGTCACTTCTCGTTCATATTCGCTGATAATATGAATTGCTTTTTCTTCGTGTTAGGGGTAAATTGTGCAGCTTTTGGAATTGTTGGGGATAGAGATGAAGATACCAGTTACACAGGTCAACTTATCTGTTGTCGAAAGCTAACCCCAGCCAATACGTTACTGTAAACAAAGCACTAATTCAGGGACTCGCGTCTTCGACGTGGCATACTAAAATTTGGGTCTATATCAATCCGCCCTATTTCAGATCAAGTGCCAATAAGCAGCAAGAGAATATCTTTTTTGATACGTTATCAATCAGGATCTGGTTTTCCGTAGCTTCCATGTTGAAGAGCATGAATGGAAGTACGTGTAGTGCAATAATTGGGTCCGCAATTGCAGCAATTTTAGACCCGTTTAGACCTCTCAGGAGCAGCGTACGAAAATTGTTTACTACTGAGTGAAGAGGCTTGTTTACAAGTGGCGAAAACTTAAGGCTCTCATAGCAAAAATCTACATGGTCATGATACGGGAAATTGATGGTACCATGAATGCCAACTTGTCAGCTATCCAGTGATGGGTAGCGTTTAGCGTGTGAGAACTTTTATCTATAATTAGAGACCACATTTCTTTTGTGATTTAGTGTGGAAGTCAATACC
>KN889687.1:0-10588 GCA_000934455.1 Apostichopus parvimensis | reverse complement strand
GTCTATGTTGATTAATTAGAGAAAAAGCTGTTGTAAATTCTGTTTGTCATTGCCAAGCTCCCACAAGCAGTGGGAATATTATCACAAATTACACAATCCAATTCATGAACACACATTCAAGGAACAGATGGGGGTGATGGGGTGGGGGTGGTGATGGGGGTGGGATGATGGGTGAAATGTAGGTAGATTGGAATCAAAATTGAAATTTCCCTCACTCACCACTCAAATGCCTTGGTGAATAATAATTAAGTCACCTCCATCCACCACTTCCCCCGAAATAAGGAATCTTAAACCCAACACAAATACTAAATCTGTGAATACAACAGTGTGGGACAATATTTCTTAAATTTGGAAACTGAAAACTAATTTACTGTACAAATTCAACATTTATACTTTATCCAATGAAACAATGTCACCATTTTAATTCAAATTGACAATTCACATATTCATTAACAAAACTCTGCTTAGATTCGGATCCAAACAGCATATGAACGAGTTAAAAACTTCTTCCCCCATCATGACGTTATTCATTAAGTTGTCATTAACAAGAAAAATGAACTGTACACAACATACATCAATGCAATTCAATTCAATTTAAATTGGAACATTAACATGTCAAACTCTTGGATATGATGTAGATTTGGAAATCAACAAACAGCTCACCAATGTGCAAGGAATTGATATGAATGCTTACAATTCATTACACAAATAATGGTCTCTGGTTCCGCATACAGGGAGAACAGGGGCTATCTTTCCTTTCACCATATCCCTAGAATACCACAGTAGGTCTTTTGCCTCTGGCCACTTCCAATACTTCCCTGTTTTTGCCATGGCATTAATCTGTGAATTACTGACAATTATGTTTTCCACCTCTCCTGGATACAACTGACCATCATATTCAACTATCACCCACTCCGCCATTTCCATGGTAACTGATCATTGTTAACCAGCTGACTACCAGTTTGATCTTGATCCCCATTCTCCTCAACCTGACCACTGTTTTCCACTTTATTCAGATTAGGATCTGGTTCCTGATCATGGCTCACGACTACCTGACTTTCAACCCCATCATTTAAGTCACACAACTGCTCCCTGAGCATCTCTTCAACTGGTTCACAAAACTGACTCTGTAGGAAGAAAGTCAGTTTGCGCTTACCATTACTAACGGTAACGGTACGGTCAATAAAATGGACCTTGCGTGTACCTGGTACTTCAGGTACCTTGTCTGGCATAGAAGGCATGGTTATGCCATCTGCAGCTACATAGAATGTATCTGTTGCATTCACTCTATTGTTGGCATATTCTGCAAACTGCTTGGCACTAGTGATGACAGTTTTACCTGCTTTGACATCACTGTACACACTTGATTTTATCTTTCCCCCCACCCCATCTACTGGGCCCTTCCCATGGTGAGATTCGGAATAACTCCATGTTATACGAATGTCACATGGGTACTGGGTGGCAAGGAAGTAAAAAATAGTAATAGATAGGGTTTTCTATTTGTTCAATGGGAGATTGAAAACTATTACTATTTGCAACAAATTAGGACTACAGACCTGTAGCACCAAACTGTAACAGAATTCCGTCCCTCGCACTGAATTCCGTCCCTCGCGAAAATGTTGATTACCCATAATGCACCATTCATATTTTTGTTCAGTTTCTTTCATCACTTCAGATGTTCAAGTCACTGATAGTTGATACTTTGCAGGTTTTCATGCAAACTGCACTATTTCCTCTCTCCAAAAAAAAAAATTGTGTCAAAAAATGCGAGGGACGGAATTTTGAACCGTTTTTTTCCTATATTTCTTAAACTTTTCCAATGAATAATTTGCACTAGAGATGAACATCAAATTACAGAAAACCAAATTTACCTCACCCATCCTAATTTTCAGCTAGGTCAATTTGACTAAATTCCGTCCCTCGCACCTAGTGCGCATCTTTTTAGATTTCAACGACCTCTATATCACTGATAACGAATTTTTCGGATTTTTTTATTTTTTATTCTTCAGTGTCAATTAGTACTGCCATGAGCCCAAAATAAATTTCTCCAAGAGAAATAACTTTACTTTTGGGATTTGAGGATGACCAATTTTGGCTTTGGCCCATATATATTCATTTGCCTTTGTGGTTTACCTCCATTTCATTAACAAAATATGTTCAAAGTATCTCTTTTGAGATCCGGCTTTAGGAATCACAAATGGTTAGCATCATGTTTGATCTCTAGAGAAAGGCAAATACCAAATATGTCACCAAAACAGAACTAGTATTTTTCGATTCAGGTGACAAACGCCTACAGTGGAATTACGACCTTCCTTACCTGTTTCGAACCTCTGGACATACAATCAGCGTCCATAGCCTAGTGGTTAGGGTGTCCGCATATAAAGCGGAAGGTATGGGTTCGATTCCCAGTGGAGGCTGGAAGTTTCTTCACTGTTCTGGGCTTTCCAACTCACTATGATTTCAATTATATACGAGGTTGGTATGAAACCAAGTGAACATGGTAACCTCCAAAGCTCGGAGGAACTGCATTCTTAATACTTGCATTCACATTAGAGAGTACAAGAGCACTTCTTGTTTATAAAAGTTGACATGTCATTGAAGGTCAACAAAGGACAGTTTGAAAACCTTGTGAACACAATAGCAGGTTAAACTTTGTTCTAAATGTAGATCCAATCAGTGTCTACAAACAACATCACCAAATGAAAGGTCATTTGAGGTCAAATTCTTTAATTATGGTAAGTCCAAAAGTAACACTTTGATGAATTTTATAAATGGCATGCATATCCACTAGAGTGAGAACTTTACCACCTCCCCGCCCCCACCCTTTCACCTCCCCCGCACCCTTTCATTTGTGGAGTCAAAGGCCATTCTAATGCCAACAGTAAGCCTTGTAAACTCAATAACAAGGTCACATGAACTTCATCCATTATAGGGGCTTGTGATTTACAGCCAATACAGCATCAGTTGGATTTGAGATTCAGCAGCCAATTCCTTCTGAAGTACCGATGGGTTGCTGCAAAATATGTCTTCACACGTCCACAAATTACAATAATGAACTAACACAGAATTTTGTAAATTTCAAGTGTATTAACAGATCCAGTAACAAACTATACATATTATACATGGAATAATGTACATAAGTAATTTGCAAGGTGATCAATCAGATGCATTCTGCACTCTTTATGGCAAATTGTGAAAGTTCATGTGATATTCCAGAATATATCATACCTATTGCAATATACTGTATTACTTCTGAAACAAATATATATACTGTAAAGCATTCTGGGAGAAGAGAAATCCACAGTCTGACCTCCTCCTTCCCTCCCCTCCTCCAACTCCTTATTGTCCCAGTTTCTATTGCTTTTTTGTTTGTGGCTAAATGGTTTAACTGCTCTGGATAAGTTCATTGCCAATTCATCATTAATTAAACACAACAGTGTCTGTGTTTTATGACTGTTGTACATGTGAGGTTAAAATGTTTAGAGCCCTGACACAATCCTGAGACTTAATTTGTTTACAGAAGCGATTACTTCAATCCAATCCAAAACAATCCTCATATAATTTTACAAATAGATTTACAATTAGTGGTGATATTTATTTGAAGAAAGCCATTAAGTTAACAAGCCTACTGTATAACAGACCTAGTAAAATTAACTATTGGCTGCAATGTTTACTATGTATAATCAATACACAGAGAGATTAGTTATGCAGTACTGACAGGGGACAACTAACCACGGATCACCAGAGATTTCACTACATGAAAACTATCCATCATTCTTGTCTGGAAAATGACTGCAAAGAAAAGAACTACTGTATGGAGAAAATTACATTAAAGAGTGATTCAACAATGTTAGTTAGTCCAACCATATTCCAGTGCAATCTTTATTTTTTGTATGTTCATTTTTCTCCATTGTCAAAATATATGAATGTCCCTTGCTATATCTTGATATGATACAATGTGCATATTAATGTGCTGTTTGCTTTAATCCCAGCATGCACCCACTGCACTTATCATTCTGTGTCAGTTGTTATTTAACGTTGTTGGTAATATTCTTTAACATAATAAAAATTCATTCTTTGCATGAGGTCATCTTTTGAGGCATTCTGTAAAATGTATTACATTATTAAAGCATATAACAATATCCTTCCATGAATATTTATGAAAAGTTAATTAGTTAATGAAACTATACTATGGTAAAATACATTCATAAACAGTGGTAACCTTGGCAACCCCTCCTAGACACTTCACAGCTGGATGTAACAGACTGCAGGAGTGATCCATCAAACTGATTCTTGTCTCCTGAGACGGCTGACATCTTATATCACTTGGTTAGCAGCTCTGAAAAGAGGCATAAAAGAGAACTTGTGAATACAACTGACAAGATTCATCTGGATACCGACTAATCGTAGACAAGAGCAATTTTTCTAAATGCCCTCTCTTTTTGAGAGTAAAAGAATTAACCCCAATTGTATAATGTTGTGTCCCATCCCAACAATATTTCATGTGCTACTCTGATCAGAATTCACACTTATGTCCTCTCTTAATGAATTGCTGTAACAATTAAAAAAGAAATATAATATTATACAGTCGACTTAACTGCCTGAAGGTTCAATGTTACCAAAATTGCTCCCAACATAACCTTCCCAACATAATCTCCCAACCTAACTTTCACAGGTTCTCAGATCTCCATACCTGAATTGAATGTAGCAGAAAACACACAATAATAGGTTAAGAAATCATCCCTTTCTGCTCAAACTTCACACATTTTAGACAGCAAAATAAGTTATTCCCCCCCCCCCCATCCAAAAAATTACGTTTAGTGGTTTCGATTCCTAAACATATTCAAGGTGTGGTAAGCCATACATGTTAATATTTGCGAACCAAATTGAAGACGATTATCTATTGACTAATATATAAACTATAAATGAATGTAGCAGTTAACATGTTGACAAAGTCAATTTAGTGACATAGTGTAACCAGAGGAAAATCCCTCCCAGCGGTTACTTGCATATAAAATACATGACATATGCAGCACGAGTAGTTTGCAAGCTTATCCTGTCTATAGTTCATACTGCATGTACCTTAAAAGCCAACTTTTGACAACCTAAAACAGCAAGAAGGTTATACTATAAACAGAGTTAAGTCAAATCAGTATAAGTTTCACATCTTCATTGAGACATGACCTTTAGAAATGTCATAGGGTTTGACTTCTGCAATCTGTAAATGAACTTTCACCTAAACCAAATTTTGGAGCAATTTCACTTACATTTGGGTAATCTACCATGCACATGTATCTCTTTTGAAGGTAAACTTCTCAAGATAAAGCACTTTTGATATTTTGACACTTGGCCTCTGCTGACCCAAAATGACCTTTGACTTCCAACCAAAAATAATAGGTTCTTGTACTCACTATAAGAAAGACACATGCCAAATATGAGCTACCTGTATGTGATGTAACCTATCTTGGGATAGCATTTTTTGTTACAAGGTTTGTGGTTCAAACACTTTACAGAGTGTGACCTTTGATGACCCCAAATGACCTTTGACCTCCACCATAACCAAGAAGGTTCTTGTACTCATTATAGGGAAGCCAGATGCAAAATATGAAAGTCAATTAAAGTCCTACCTGAAGATATTGTGTTTACAATGATTTCAAGTTTTGACCCGTTGACCTTAAATGATTTTTGCCCTTCACCAAATTGTGTAAAAACACTATAGAGCTATTCTACAATTCATATGAGGTCCTTTGATTGTCACATTTTGTCTTTTGCTGACCCCAAATGACCTTGATTCCTACCCAATACAATAGGGTTCTTGTACTCATTTTACATTAAGCTCCGCCATTCCCTGAAACCTAGTAAACACGATAACTCAAGAAGGGAAGGTTGGACGTATCTCATACTATGTAGTTGGTACACGTTCAGTACAAGATTTTATTGAGGTCAAAGGTCAGTTGGAGTCACCAGACGCCAAATTGTGGAAACCTTGTTTTAAGAGCTACCGTATCTCCCACCGACCAGCCTATCAGATAACATGTGTGTAACGCCTCATATGAATAGGAGCCTATCGGAAATTGGAAATGAGCTTATGGGCATCCGTAGAATCTAAAACTGGAAACTCAAACATATTTGCATTGGCTTTAACATGACGCTCGGAAGCCTTATTTTGCGAGAAAAAAGGTGTACTGTTTGTAGTACAATGGTTCTATTGGACGTTTTCCGTCGTATTTAATTCAGGTTGGATGTAGTTTCGTTGTGACCAGGCAGCGTATATGAAACTTAACAGTTAATCTAGTTAGATTTTTTATTATGACCAATCTCAATGCGAAATAATTTTTAAAACAGTGGTAGTTTGGCAATGAGTTTCACAAGCTTTTGTCTGGATCCGCTGTTGATCTCAATTTGTGTAGTCTGTTCCACTAGTTTCAGCATAGCTAGTAGACTTTTGTCACGATTATGATTATGGGACAACTTGAACAAACCTGGGTAGGCCTGTGAGCAAGTTTATGCTGTCTTGGGCAGAATTGGGTTCGTTAACACAACGTGAGGAATACCAGTCAGAATATCAATACACTTAAGATGGCAAAACATCTCCTTAATTATTTCTTAAGGCATTTTCCTACTGGCTATCAGTCATAATTAGCAGAATATAGAACAATTTAAGGAGTTTTGAGACAAGTTTACTGTTGTTGCTGCTAGGATTTTTGGAAGAAAGATGCTCTCACAAGTCACAACCTCAGATTTTAATTGCGTAAAAGATCGCTTTGATATAGGCAGTGTAATGGAGTAATAGCGATATTTTTTGCGCATCAATCTGCAGCTAAAAGACAACATAAACAACGGGGTAAAAGTAAGAAGTTGCGCTAATCGAGTAGCAGTTCAAAGTAGCAGTAAGGTACAGTACCTTATAGGCTTCGGATGCGAGCACACCTAGCCCACAACATTAGGCTTCTTGACTCAATGTGGTACAATTACATACCAAATATGCCATCTGTCCAAGCTTCCTTGCGATATTATGTTTAGGAATATCATGTTTACAAGGTTTTCACATTTTGACCTCTGATGACCCCAAATGACCTTTGACCTCTACCATAAACTATAGGCTTCTTGTACTAAATGTGGTACTTCTACACACAAAATATGAAATTGGTCCAACCTTCCCTTTCTTCAGATATCGTGTATACTATCACAAACGCACGCACGCACGCACACACACATAAACCATCATGAAAGCAAAGTTTACAATTATCCTGGAAACCAAAAATGCTGCTAATCCCAGTAAATTTCTAATACTATAACAGCATTTCTAACAAAGATCACAATGAATAGAATGAAACTTGCAGTCATAATATATATACAAATAAACCTATCATAAAGTGGTAAATAATAGAAATGCAATTAACTCACCTTCCAAATGTAATCAACGTAACAATTTCAAATATAACTTCCAGAAAGAAGAAGATGAGAAGTATGGAACAGAGGATGATCTCTGCTCGGAGGACATACGTCTGCCACAGAAGAACAAAGAGGGTGCCAAATGAAACAGGCAAGAGTAAGGCAACAGAGACAGCAAGATGTACCACTTTTTCTGTCAGGTTGCCTTTAGTTCCAAAGAACAGCCTTACACCTTCAATAATTGCTAACATGAAGAGAAGAATAACTTCACCAATTATGTTCTGTGATGGATACGGCAAGATAGAACCTGCATGAAAGTACAAAGGAATATTGGAGTTACTGTAATACCTGAAAGCAAACTAGGGAGGAGTAAATTCAAGCGTACTGAGTGAATTATTCCTTTTCCTCATCAAGCTAAAGGCCATTTTACTTTAAACCAGAAAGTCAAATGGCTTAGTGATTCCTTGCCAAATGAAAAAAAACTTTAGATACAAATTTTACCAACGATCTGAATTGCTGAGCAGAAATGGCAAGTCTTGCAAAATGATAAATTCGAACCGAAGGAGAGAGGGTTGAAAACTTTAAGGTCAAACAATATTCACTTCTGCATTATCAGACTTATTCTGACTGAAACCTGTAATTGACCTGAAATGACCTTCGGCCTCAAGGGAACCTGTGGACATGTATTTAGCAAGAGCTACTGTATGTATATACCAAATTTGAAGTTCAAGCAACTTCTGAAGATATGGCATTTTCATGGCAAGATCTCAGACTTTGACATTTGTTGACCTAAAGCGACCTTCAACCTTGAGGGAAAGCAATAGGGATCATCTGCGCACCACAGGCTACCAACATACTTAGTTGAAACATTAAAGTTCCAGTAACTTTTACTTCTTGAGATATCGTGTTTACAAGGTTTTAAGCCTTTGACCTCTGGTGACCTAAACTGAACTTTGACCTCCATGGAAGAGGATAGAGAAGATCTAATCACCAACGGCTACCTCTTACCAAGTTTGAAGTTCAAGCAATTTTCACTTCTTGAGATATGGTGTTTACATGGTTTTCAGACCTTGACCTCTCTTGACCTCCATGACAAGCAATTGGGATCATCTACGTGCTACCTGCATACCCAGTTTCAAGTTCAGGCAAATTTTATTTTTTGAGATATCGTGTTTACAAGGTTTTCAGACCTTGACCTCAAATGACCTTTGACCTCCATTGAAAACGATAGGGATCATCTACTTACCAAGTGCTACCTAGATACCAAGTTTTCAGTTTTAGGCAACTTTGATTCTTGAGATATCGTGTTTACAAGCCAAGGCATCACATACACGCACATTCACACCATCACAGGAATCAAAGAGCAAAATGCAATTCCCATTCTCATTAATTAGTATGGACACACATCAATTAAATTCATTTTAAAGTAATTCCATAAATTCCTTACATTTTTCAAAAGACTATGTTTGAATGCAGTTCCAAGCCTCCATAATGTCTTACCAAATGAACCTGGTCAATGACTTTGTAACATTATAGTGAGATAAATTGCTTACCTTTGTAGATATACATCAGCAGCTCACATATCCAGAAGAAGCCAAAGTACCAGCCATTCAGATAAAGTAGAATTTGAAGAGGGAGTGATGAGAGCTGAGACTGAACTAAGGAAGATACTGTGTTGTATGCAATGTAACTACTTAAAACAAGTCTTGGTGCTTTTGACTTGTTATTTGTCAGTGATACATAAGGTAAAATGACAGGTCATAAGGTCAAAGGGTAAGCAACGGTTACAATGCCACTTCTCCACAACTGTAAGGCTCACAGCCTGAGAGCTTGGTGGCCAATTAGCTAAGGCATTGGGCTTGTGATCCAAAGAGCAGTTCGATTCCTGCCAAGTTCATTACATTGTGTCCTTGAGCAAGATGCTTTATGTCCATTGCCTTTCTCCACCCAGGGGTTAAATGGGTACCTGTGAGGTAACTTGTCATTGGGCACAGTATATAACTGCAGCCACCTGGAGGGATTGTCTTTGGGACAGGTTATCATTGACCAGGGGTAATGAAACGTCTGTAAAGCGCTTATAAAACCTTGGTATAAAACGCTAAATCATTATAATTATTTCAAACATGGTGAATGCCCGGGCATGGGCAATCCTGATTGACTGTATGGAGGATCTAAGGTTAATGGGAATAAAGGGCCTAAACTTATGCAATACATAATTTCATAATCTGCAGATCACAAACCATAGCAATGAGGGATAATTCTGCCATAATTTCAAGAAATAATTAAATTGTACATAGTACATACGTTTCATGTGCCTCTGGAAGGTGTTAATATTTTTCTACTACTTGGCTGCCAAAACCAGTCTAGTTCTAGGTTCAACATGTTATATCCAGTTTGATATTATGACACACTTTAGTGAACATAAATTCTCTCACATATATCTTCTTATGTCCTCAATATCTACCAGATTGTGTTCAGATATTACATCCACTTGAAATGTTGGATACAAAGATGAAGAAAATGAACTTCTTAGGCCTCTTTTGGCACATTCTACTCAAAAAGGTTTTAAATATAACCCTTCCAAAAATGTACATTTTCTGAATTTTATACTCTAAATCTGCCACATACTTGTGAAAATAAACCTGTTTAATCGATACTGTAGTTTACACAACAGAATGAAAAAATTGTGAAATTTGCCTATACCTACAAACAATCCCATGTACGAAACTGAAATTGAAATGCCTACAACAAGAGAAAGCCTAGTGCTATAGCCTTGTTAACCTGTGGGTCAATCCAGCTTAGGACATTCAGTTGTGCCTCTGTACTTAATGCCATCATGTTGTCAGCCTATTAATGTCATTTGATCGGCATCTCAAAGGATCTTACAAATCTGACAAAAACACTGCATTCTAGCAAGTACTATATATACTTCATATAACCTCTGAAATTTACATTGACAAGTGATGCATCTCCATTCTTTCTCCAAAAAGGATACAACTACAACAGTTTTCCCTGAAAATGAGAAGAAAATGATATAATAATAAGAATTAAAAACACATTCAGACATAATTTAAATACCTAAGATGGTAAACCCTAGGCTGTACCATACTTTAAGGTGACCAGACATTCCAAGATTTCATGTGCTGTCACCAGATGAAAAGTGTTGCCATAAAAGTCCCCCGATTATATTGAC
>KN889686.1:20555-31300 GCA_000934455.1 Apostichopus parvimensis | reverse complement strand
TCCCAGCCAATTCTTAATGTTGTTGCCATGTTTTTCTGTCGACAGTCTTATTTGGAGATGATGAAATTGCATCACAAATTCTGTCAGCTGAGAAACCAGGACAAATGAAGGCACTTGGAAGAAAAGTGAAAAATTTTGATGAGCAAATCTGGAGGAAAAACCGAGAAAGGATTGTTAAAGAAGGAAATTTAGCAAAGGTAAAACCCTGCAGTAGCTACTGTACTGTAGGTTGCGTATATGTAGCCTGGTAGATACAATATCATCAACCTCTTGAGAGGATATTCAGTGACTTAAATTGAAAATATCTTTAAATTCAATAGGAAGGCTTGGGGAACTTTGGAATTTGCAGCCATCTTAAAGAACCTCGTTTTCTTGTTGTAGAGGTCAAAGGTCATTTGTGGTCACCAGACGTCAAATTATGAAATTGTATCAATTTAAATTTCTTCCATAGCAATTGCTAAGTTGGATCCACATTCCAAACATGAAGTTAATCCAAACTTTAAAGTTTGGATTAACTTCATGTTTGGAATGTGGATCCAACTTAGTGAGTAAAAGAAACCCTAGTTTGTTTTGTATAGGTGAAAGGTTATGTGAGGTCACACAAGGCCAAAGTATGAAACCAAACTTAAAAACTAAAGCTCTGAAGAACTTCATACTTGGTATATGGATCAAACTTAGTGAGTAAAACTAATGACTCAGCCTGACTGTCTATTTTCAATGAGGTCGAAGTTCATTTGAGTTCACTGTACAAGTCTTAAAACTTTTCTAATTCAAAGGTAACTTCAAAAACTAAACTTTCTCATAAGCTTTTTATTTGGTATTTGGAATGATTATTTTTACTATTTATATGCTTTTATTTGGTATTTGGAATTATTTTTACTGAGGACAAGAATTGTTGTGTTCAAAGGTCATTAGAGGTACAGTAAACAGATGTCAATGTCTGCATACTTTTCAAACAGGTTATCATTAAATAGTAAAGCTTGGATGAAATCTACACAGCACAATGTATCTGAATCCACCTTGTGAAGTCTGAGAACCACTTTGTTTCCTTTGGAGTTCAAACTTCATTGCAAATACTGTACACCCTGTAGGTTTTCAAGGTCTGAGAACTTGGAAATGTTTAAACTTTAAGGTTGGATGAACTTATGAATTTATGGTATGAGGATCCACCTTATTGGTTGCAACAATCCTAGTACTGTTTCTGTTGATATGAAGGTTGACAAGATAGTTTCAGTGGGCCAGCTTGAACGACCATGTTACTGGGTATGTGGATCCACCTACAGTAAGTAGCAAACTCCACATAATTGCCCCATCGACTTACACACTAGATCGTCAAAGTAATGTCGTTTCTAAGTCCTTGTAGAAGTTCTCACGAAACCCTACCCATCACTGGATAGGTGACAAGTTGGCCATTCATGGCCCCCATCAATTTTCCGTATTGTGACCATGAAGATTTTTCACTCTGAGAGCCTTCACTGGATACTGTTGTTACACAATTTTTGTATGTTGCTCAAGTCTACTAGGACTAAAGTGTTCTAAAATTGCCTCAATTGACCCAAGTTTTGCACCAAAAAGATGTTCTCCATCAATGCTTTTCGGCACTTTTCCTGAGAAGACTACGTATGCCACCCTTAAGAACAAGGACCTTCCATGCACAGATTGCATTCAATGTGGCGAGGAATCACTCGGCCTGTTGGATTTCTGGTTTATTATGCAAAGATTGATATGTCAGCAAGTCTTTCAACCAGCTTAATTGAGGTATAAGTATGATGTTTGGTTTTAGTTTTCACAGAACAACCATCTGAAGAAGGAAATGATGTCCACACAAGGAACGATGTTGGTGGAAGCAAGTCCTAGGGACACCATTTGGGGTATCGGTCTTGGAGCTAGCAACCCAAAGGCTCAGGATCCAAAGCAATGGAGAGGTCAAAATCTTCTCGGAGGGATCTTGACCGAAGTCAGAGAAACCATTATGGCAGCAGAAAGTTGTTAATTCAACAACACTTGGAATATTTTCCCAATAACATTTTCAAGGAAACGATAATGGACTCTATGTAAGGCTACGACTCTACGTTGTTTCTTGCTCGTGAAAAGTGGAAAAATTTAAGCTAAACAGTGTTGTAAATTTAATAATTGTTGTTTTAAATCTAAAATGATGCTTGATATCGACTTCAGCTGCTCAAATCTTGTATTCATTTCATATTAATTCTTATCAATTTGGCCACATTAGGTCTATATTGCTGACATTTTGGTACAGAGGAATGGAATATATGCTTTGTACAGTGTGGGACAGATGAAAATCCAAAATCATATATTTACATTCACCTTGTCTCCAATTAAATCTAAATTGAGATACTCCATAACATTATAGCTGAGTTTGAAAGCTGGAGTTTTAGAAAGGAAGTTTTATGAATAATATTATTTTTGCACATAATTGTTGAAAAATTAAGTTACATGAAAATGGAACCCAACCATCATTATTAGCCTATTTGATACTGATAGAGCCGCTTATGATGCCCAACTCTCCATAATGGCTAATATTGGCTAGTAAAATAATTTGATTCCATTTATCACAGGGGTGGGCAACCTACGGCCCGCGGGCCACATGCGGCCCGTCAGTGATTTTTTTTGCGGCCTGTGAGATGTCTCGAGAAAAAGAAAAAATCAATCTATTTTACATCATCACAAAAGACGAGCTAGCTGCTTAGAATTTATCGGCACTAATGATGCTGTCAGGTAGGCCTGTTATCCCCATTAATTATCAACTGTACTGTATTGACATTATGTTTTTGTGAATACAGATTAAGTACACACACCTCTTGCTTGAAAGTCCTCGGAATCAAAGGTTTGAAGTCAACAGCAGGTCGTTGGTTAGGTGCGGTCTAGTCAATTTTTCACTCTTTATATTTGGCCCATTCATTCAAAAAGGTTGCCCACCCCTGATTTACCATTTCAGCATTCCTTCATGCACTACACTGAAGACTTGATCAAGTCTATGATGACATCACTGACCCTTGTGTGCAGTATTTATTGTTTTTATATTTCTTCAATTCGTTTCATAGCTCTAGATGATACTTGGAACTTGGATAAAATTGGTCATATTAACATCTTTTTTTCCTTCAGGTAGAATTGGTTTGTATAGAAATATTTTGGTACCTGATATTACAGTAAGAATTTTTATTTAAATTATAAAAGATATTTGTTTGCGTGTCACCGTGGTTTAAACCGAATAAATGACATTTTTGTGTGAAATATTAACCTTTTTAATAATTGATACTGATAACATTTTCCCAATAGAATATTGTATAGATTATTCCATACACTTTGTTCAAATAGGCTAACTTAAAGTATATACTTAACTGAAATTTATTTGGAAATTTATTGAATATGAAATATATACAAACTGCGAAAGATAAGGTGGAGCTTTTGATGCATACTTTGGAAGTAAATAATGTGTTTTCAAACTTACCGTAGGTTAACTTCCCAGATTTTAGATTGTATTATACAGAGCAATTACAGGATACCAATTTTATTACTGAGATATTATATTACTTGGATAACTGCATCTCACGATATTTTGTGATGCCACATTTGGAAAAAAAAAATGATACTGTCACTGTTGTATTTGACATGACTTCCACAACAAAACTTCACTGAGGACAAACTGCATTACTATATTGGTTGTTGTACTAGTGTCACACAAAATGTTCCCTAGAGAATGTCAACTATGTTCAACATCACTCTGCAACTTCCACAGTAAACATCACTAGGATTATGCTTGAAACTTCAAATTGTTCAGGAATAATTGAACACAGATATTCTTAATGGAGCTTCATTTGCATATAAAATGCAGATGTTATGATTGGTATTATTTAATAGTTAATGTTATCAGCTACAGTAATTGCACCATTTCATGATGACAAGAAATGCATAATAGCATTACCATTCTATGGTGGTAAGGATGTAAGTAATTTGTGAGGAAAATCAATATTTCGTAGATGTACATATCTGAATATAAAGTCTTGAATAGAATACTCAACACAATTCCTGAGCATTAATGGAATGGAAGTTTTGTTCACTAGTGATGAACTATCACATTTCTTCACAAGAAAAGAGAAATTGTGCAATATTTCCCTTGTTGCATGCCCAACATTAGGCAACAATGATAGAATGTAAGCATTACATTTGTATTGCCTTCTCCAATAATGGTCATGATTTAGAGTCACTGATTTCTCTGGTAGGTTTTTGTGACTTATCATATTCATCAAAACACAATCCTCTCTAGTGCTGCTGTACGACTGTCGTAGCAATCACCTTACCAACCTCCTGCCAGGTTTCCTCTGATATCCAACTCCAGTACTGAAAGCTTTTTACTTCTTTGTTGCAATATTTCAAATAACTTATTTCTAAGTCACTGTTTAATATATATTTGTTTCAGGAAAATAATAAGTTGCAAGTGACTTGTTTTCAATTTCAGGAATAAAAACTGTTTGAGAACATGTGAATCAAAACTTCACTTTGGAATGGATTTACATTTCCAAAAGCTAGTTGATGGTGTTCACAAAGATACTGTCTGTTTACATATAGCGCTATCTTTATTCCAGGAGTCTTAATCTTTTTTCAACTCAAGTTACAAAAATACTGGCAATCAAGCATTACAAACAGACATGCATTTCTTGCAGTCTAGTCAAGACACAAGAGAACTCATTTTGATTTTTTTTTGGGGGGGGGGGAATCCCCCCCCATTCAGTGAATCAAGCTGCAACAAACAAGAATCTTATGATATTTGAAAAAAAAAGAAGAAAAGCAGAAAATAAGATTTTTACTGGAATTTTAATGAGTTGCTTGTTAAGTGTAAACTTGCAAGAAACCTATCCCTCATAGATCACATTTTCTTGACATAGACTCGGAGTCCCAACACCTCAGTGACATCGATACTCAATTTAGTGTATTAAGTTGTAGTACACTTCAGTTGTCCTGTTCATTCCCTGTTGTAACAAGTACAACAATGTTTAAAGAATGTATATTACTAATTTGATATGAACTGAAATACAAAGTCCATTAATAGAAACATGCTTGCAATGTTAATCTCTATTCAGTGTACTGTTATGTTTGAGCTGAATCCATTATCTATCGACAGCGTTCAACTCACCGACTGCACTATACCCTGCCGTGATCAAGCCAAACCTTATTCTCTGAGCCAAACATTAGTTATTTTCTTTCTCACCACCCATTCTGATGTGGTTGGGTCCATTTATTTTTGAGACATCGGCTGATTCGTAACAATAATGATTACATCTGCAACTCTGTCCGCAAACAAGATATCCCTTGTGACGGTACAATCACCAGAAGCGATGTGTCAACTTTACAAGTAAGAGTTAAAGACATAGAATTTGCTCCTAACACTCTCCTCGGCATTTTTAATAATCCATCTGTTGCCTTGCTTCTGGCTTATGGTGTTCTGTGCTTACAGGTCCAGACCGCTTCTCGGCCTTTTGGCTAAGATCATGTGTATTATCTGTTCCCTTCCGAGGGGAATGGTGATGCACACCTGACGATGATCACACAGTCACAGTCAGTGGCGGAGCTAGGGGTACTGGTCAGAGGGGGCCGGAATTGTCTGTAGGTTGGCGCAGAGCGTACAGAAAATTTTTGAGTAAAGATACTCCCTAGATCGCAGGAAATTACCCTTTCCGGGCCTTGCTAATTTGCAGATAAACGAAAAATAAATAGGTGTCATTGCCATTTTGTCAGAAAATTACACCAACAAAATGTGACAAATGTCAATAGGTAGATGAGAGCGCAATAAAAAAGTCAATCGCGAATAAGTAAAAAGTAGTAAAAAGCTGAAAAGGGCGCCAGCGGTCCATTTGAGTCTGTCAGGGGGGGCATCCGCCCCCCTGACTGTATGGACGCTCCGCCACTGGTCACAGTCCCGATGCAAGGGGACTGGGGTTGAGAGCGGATCAGTCGTTCGGTAGTTTGGATTTCGTGCCCAGGTTCTTTCCTGGGCGACTTTTTCTTAAAAAGTATCATACAGGATCATCTAACAAAAAAACAGTCTGTGACTTCAGTAGCCTGCAGAGATGAAGAATTAGATCATTTTAATATACAGATGTCAAAAGGGAAAATGTTCTCAATGTCTTTAATAATATTTATAACGCACAAGTATTAGTATCTATTGTAAGTCAATAACTTAAGACATTTATGAATTATGAAGTTTTGAGAGAAAGAAGATTTTGCAAATGTTTACAGACTTTGTGAATGAACAACGATTGTCTCTGAGACATGACCCAAATACAAAGCATAAACAGGATAATGGAACGTTTCATAATTCTTGCCATATTTGACATTAACTTTCTGATATTTGTGTCATTGCATGAACTTCGCTTTTCATCTTTGGTGCATAATAGTCATGGAAGATTGCAAATCATTTCTCTGCAGCCACAGTGAAGTACATTTGAATTTCCTCACTGAATGGTTAATATAATCAATCAAGGGGATCTCAGAACACACATTACATCAGCTTAGAACTTCCATCTCTCAAGCAAAATTAAATCCAAACAAAACCACCACAATGTGCCACTTTAATTTCCAGTAAAAGTAAGTCGTGAATGCTGCAGATTGCATTACAATAATGACAAATTTCTTATTAAATAAAAAAGGCCTTCAGAGTTCATGACAATGGCTCACTACTCACTTAAAGATACCATTTGTCATAAAATTGAAACATTTATGGAGCACTGACTGCCAGTAATATTCGATCTTCCTAACAACAATCCTAAAGCAATAGTTGGGTTTAGGCTATCATAATATAATAATATTAGGCATTTAGCTACGCTTTAGCATCATCATCTTAAATTAGCCAAAATTATATCATAACATAACGTAACAATGTCCTCAAATCCATGCAATCATTTTCTGGTTGTATAATTAGCTACCCAGATATATGAGGGATGTGGGAGGGATCAAGTAGTTTAGAATGGCTTTCATCCAACTCATGGCACAGAGAATATTGTTTGGAAATGCTGAGATACCGTTACTGTAACTACCTTGGTTCTTTCTCACCGTACTCTCTCCTACGAAGCTGTCTTCCTGTGTCCATCATTCAACTATTCCTTGTCAGAAAGACAGACCGGTAGCGGCAGATTTGTTTATAAATTCGGTAGGAATCTTCAACAAAGATGACACCTAAAATGAAACAGATTGAAACTCGAAAAGGAAAGCCCCACAATACGCTGGAAGGTATACAACTGCACAACCAATTCACCTATTGTATATTTAAAACAAGAAAGGGATCTACGCATTGATATTACATTTGCAACAACAGACTATGGTCGTGAGACTTAAAACCTTTTTTCTCCCACTGAAACTGCAACAAGTGACCAATGACATCATTTTTTTTCTGTTCTAGCCTCTGCCCTCCATCATCTTGCTATCAAGTTACTCCCAATCACACCAGAAATTTGTTATTAATGAACTTTTACCAAACTAATAAGAAGATAATATAAAGCAGTTTCTCCTACTGAAACTGCAACAAGTGACCAATGACATAATTTTTTTCTGTTTCAGCCTCTGCCCTCCATCATCTCGCTATCAAGTTACTCCCAATCACACCAGAAATTTTGTTATTAATGAACTTTTACCAAACTATTAAGAAGATAACGAAAAACAGGCAAACATCGTTCAAAGATTTGTTCTCTCAGAAACAGGGCAATAAGTTAACTGATTTTGGCATGAAAAAGTTATCTTGTGTCTTGGACCTTAAACAGACAAAAAAGGGACTGCTCTTCAATAAAATCGTTTTACCGTTAAATGATGATGGTTTATACCCACAGTACAGTTCTCTATATACTGTAGGTAGTAAGAAGTACATTGGAAATATCACTAACTGAAGTACATCAACTGAAAATGTGCTTCATTCCTTGACGGACACTAACCTGTTTGAATTTTGCTCGTATCTTAGTGACATTGTCCCAGTAATCTTCTCGGCTGATATCGTGTACTTGAAATCCATCCAAGAGAGCCTGTAACCCTTGTAATGCTTTTAATTTCCTGTCAAATACAGAAAAGCAAGAATTATAGTACAGCTTGGTATTATGCAGGATTGAGAAGAGTGGAAATGTCCAGTTAGAATACAGAGCCAGTGGAAGAACTCCTATTTCTGCTAAACCGACTGGTTTGTCATACATGGTCTCTAGAGAATTGGGCAGATTTTAGGGTCTTCAACACTACGCTATATAGTAACTTGTCCAAGCGTGCATTTACATTGTAATAACAGTTAACATCACATTGTTATGATTATTGAATGACCTTATTAGCTGAACCTAAACCCAAGTATTTTATCATTAAGTAATGTAAATAAATGATGTTGTTATAAAAGTCCTCCATTATTATTAGACATTAAATTCGTCATTGTAATAACTAATATTGGTCTTTTGTTTAATTGTTGCATCTTGCATCGAACTGGCATAAACACCCTAGTATTCCGAAAATTCAGCAGACCCCAAATTATCCCAGGGGTTATTGGTGACAGATGTAATGACTGAAATTGATGTTGGTTTTAACAACTGGAATGTTAAGGTAGCCTCAGGGAGAGAACAATATCACTATCTTCTGAGTTCCAGCGTGAATATCCTTTGGTACAACCTTGAATACTGTACAGCTTTAAATACCCGCCCCTTAACCATGATTCAAAACTGCTCTTGTCAATGGCAGAAAGTTACCTTCCCTTTAATTTGAAGTTTGTCAAGACATAATTTGCATGCATGTGTGCATTAGACTTCATCAGCTCTATATTGTAAGCCAGGTATTTTACTTAATAACCAAATTAATTAAGACTACTAAGCAATTTTCAGTTGTGTAATAGAACATAATCACATCAAGTTTGATCATTTGAGCTGTTGTATTATGCTTTCTTATACCATGCTGTAGCATGTTTAGTAAGGAGCTACTGTACTTCCTTCCTGATTAATTTAACATTATGATCTGACTACACATGCTGCGTTTTTATCAGTTCTACTTGAGTCATTCCATGCCAAATCACCGAGTGGTCCCCGGTTACCAGCTGAGACTCGACCAGATTGTTCCATTATTCACGAAACAAGGTCACAAAAAACATCACCAATGGCCCTCTGAAAAGTAGTGATGCACCAGATTATTGTAACAAAGGGCTAACATCACCCAAAATGTATAATGAATAATGGAACAATATTCTGCAGTTTCACTTATATCAGAGTTTGGTCATATGATGCATCCTAAAATTGATTGATTTGGCATAGAATGACCCATTTTAAATTCTTACAGTTCTAATGTTACAAATCCTGTCCACCTCCCTGCATCCCTCCTCAGGGACAAAATAACAACACTAAAACATGACCCTTTCCATCTACGATACCAAAGACATAAAGTTTTTGTGTTATAATTATTGTGTAAAAGTAAGTTGGCCTGACATTTCGATCCTAGCAGGACCTTCTTCAAAGGCTTTGACCTTCTTCAAAGGCTTTGAAGAAGATCCTGCTAGGATGGAAATGTCAGGCCAACTTACTTTTACACATTCTCTTAAACAGGCTCTCTAGCGGATAAGCAGTTTGCTAACAGTTTTATTTTATTTTATTGTTATTTGTTATAATTTTTATTATACTGTACCTTTCCTTCCCATCTAGTACTTCTTCCTTTTGAATAACTGCTATCCATACATGTACACATCCATTGTAGAAACCAATCTCCCCACCAATATGGTTTGCTTTCTGTCTTCCGGCTTCCTGACCCTGTACTAAGCCGGCTTTTCTTCCCGCCTCATATCCTTCATCGTATCCATCTTGATGCAATCTATAGTTTAAAGAATGGGTAATGGCAAAGATTATCAGTGTTCTCCAATATGCTACAGTTGATACGTACAGCAGCTTTAAAACATAGTGACCGATGGTAACACCTTATTGATCATCTCCTTCTCTTTCAACTTTATCATATGACAGAGTTAATTTCTTCACCACAACAGTTTAAAAGCTATCATCTTATTTGACAATCATAGCTTCTGGAAACGATTCAAATGATTTTGACTTGATGAATGTACTTTACACACAGTGCATGAGAGCTTAAGCCTAGCCTAACAATAGACCTACAGGTGTCAAAGTAGCACTGTCTTAATCTTGCTACCTTGCAGAAACATACTTGATGTGTGAATATTACCACAAGCCCTTACTGTACAAGCAGGATTTGTTAACTAAATTCTCACTGATTGAAATCGAGAATATTCTTTAATCTTGTTGTACAAAAAAAACATACTGATGTAACTAAAAAAATCATTTGTTTAAATTAGAATGTTACGAACACCAGGTTTTTATCTAACATTTCTAATAACAGAAGTGTCAAGAGACTGAATAGAGACAGTAAGAGCCTTTGCTGTCTATTTCATTTAATTAATGTTAACTCTTTGTTGAATGCCCTCCTTACATTGGTTCATTAATTTTATGATTGAACAGAGTTCTCTTTGACTGAACAGAGTTCTCTTGGACAGAACAGAGTGAAGTCATGTTATTAAGTCTCCAACGTTTTTCCATGTTGCGCCTATTTTATGTGTTTTTTATGTGATGGAGGTCTTCACGAAATAAATTTGTACTTTCCCTTGGAGCTACTAATTCAAATGTTAGTCATTGTCATATTATCTGTGAACTGTGTTTGAACTTACTTCATTCTGTTTTGACCGCTGTAACTTGTTCAGTAACACCAAATATGGAAATGGG
>KN889685.1:50485-64111 GCA_000934455.1 Apostichopus parvimensis | reverse complement strand
CAAACTTATTAATTTCATTTTTTTTGGGGGTGGGGGGAGAGGGGGGAGGGAGGGGAAGGGGAAGGGAGGGGGTTAAGGGGTTGGGGAATGAAGACAAGTCTTAAAACACGAGAAGTAAGAATGAAATGACAGACCTTTTGAAACCTCCTGGGACATGACCAGCGAATCCCGGAAGGACAGGAATCATTCCAAAAGATTTCATCCGGCGCAGAATCTGTTTTTGAAGAGCCAAGTCAGAATCAAGCCAAGACTGAGGGAGGGGACCTCCCCAGGACCTGATATTACCCATTCTTTCCCTGTATAGGAGGATAAAACAATGCAGAGAAGAAAAATAAATAAGTATCATTCTGAATTTCTGAGTCAACATCAAAGCATGGAAATTGCAAGTTTGACCTCAAAAGGAGCAATTAACACATTTCATGGGACATATTCTATAAAATTGGAATAGATACAAAAACATAACCTGTACTAAATTTGTGTCTTTTTTGTTAGAATATGATGACTTAAAGTCACTCTTGAATATTCATGATCCTCATAATACAGTAAAACTTATGTTATCGGGACCTCTCTCTTCCTAATCTTATATTATCTCAACCCAATATCATACCATCCGGTATAGTATATTAATGCACATCAATCGTCACTAAGGCATTGCGTTAAAAGTCTAAGGCTGAGGGGGCTGCAGTATCACTGCAGCTAGTCTGTGTAGGACATAATCCTTTATGCTATTCAGGCTTCACACAATATTATGCCCCGCTGCTGGTCTGCAAAATCATTGTTATTGCTTGACATCTAGAATCAGCCTAGCTTCAGATTTTCTTTCTGACACAGTGCCTAATCAAATTGTACTTTGATTGACATGCTCCTAACTTTACAGCACAAAATGGCACAGAGTAAATGCTGCCACACTTTAAAGTGCTGTATTTACACTTTGTAAATACACTGTATAATGCAAGGCCCATTAAAATAACATAGTATCCTCTAGTATAGGAATCTAGAGTATCCAAATATCTTTCATAGGCTGACATACTCTCTTCTCAACAGTTCTACAGCATCCAGCTTTTTACCGTTTTACCATACATTTACCATAGGTTTACCATACATTTGCCATAGGTTGACCATACCATAGGTTTACCATACCACACGTTCTGACACACTCAAGTATGTAATGCATTCAATCAATTAAAAAGTATTCCCAACTCTGAGTTACAGATTTTTGTTAATCTGTCAAACTTTTGATAGTTTTTGATAAAACACTACATCTTAAAATAGGACTTCATTCTTTGACTAATAAAGCCCAAAATGCTATTATGAATTACTGTTGCCTGATTGATTAGTTGGAGATGTGAACAGCTATCATACCAGGCAAGAAATGCTGGACCTCCAAAGTGTTTGTCCAAATCCTCCTGAGTAAGTCCCATCTTGAGGTAGACCTTCTGCCAAATAGCTTCTTGACCATTGAATGCTAGTGGTAGATTGAAACCATTCAGGGCCATCCAATCAATCTCCTGTTCCCAGCGGGTCCAGTTCCACCAGGTGAACGAATAGCTGGCTGTACAGACGTTCTGATAGTACCTGAATCTGTGTTTAATAACCCAATATTTGAAGGAATCAGTGGTTGCCAGATAATGTGACACTTAGTCACAGGAAGGCAAACAATTTTGTCCGAGAACTGGTAGAACGGCCTTAAGGGGAAGGAGAGATTCGTTCACAAGTTACCTGCCATCCACACAAGAAGAACCCCCCCCCCCCTCCCCAACTTCACCTTTTCTTAGCAATGGATGTAATACCAACATTAGGAAGAGTGTTCAATACTGATACAGAAGGGATGGTTCAAAAATGAAAACGTGAAAAAATAAGTAAATGTATTAATTAGTTATAAAAATAACTACAAATTCCTCCCTTTCCTCCGAAATGAAACCATGTTGTTACATATCTCAGCTTGCAGTGCTATACATAGTAGAAACAGAAGCACTATATGTGAATGTGACACTAGTCTGAAAATCAAGGGTCGCAAGAAACATTGGGCAAATTATTGCCAGAACTTCTGCTATTAATCACCTTCCTCCCTACGTTACCTTTGCGGACTTGTGACGTTAACCTGACCAGATTTGATGACAGGAAACTTGCCAGGATCTGGAAGATGTATTCGATTCCCTGACCATGAAATGTGTCCTCCAAACAAGTCGGTCAAGACATAGTAAAAGCCACGTGCTGCAGCTACTCCGGTATTACCTTTGATGGAGATCCTCGAACCATTTGAAGTCACCTTTCAATACCAAACATGAATATTCATTAGCAAAACAATCCCCTCCTTAAAGGGTGTGAAGACTAGCGCAAAAAGAAACGTCTAATGCCGGTAATTTGACCTAGTTTCGAATGAGGTGTAACAGAAGTGTTAAACACCACCATCAATCCCAGAAAAAACACACACAGCTTGCTACTGTTGGTAATTAGACACTAGTGTACAATCAGTACATACAGCTGCGGTCAATACCCACAGCACAGTGTATAAACGATACAGCGATGGACATCTCAGGTCCAGCTAAAGATAACAATTAAGGTATCACGTTTCATAACTGTCTGCATTTTGTAGCGACACGAACAAAGCGTCACTTGCAAGCAACAGAAAGTTAACATTTTCAGATGCCCGCAAGCAGTCTTCAATGCTTTTAAACAAGTTGATAAATTATGTAGTCATTACATGCTGCAATTAAAGATTTTTTACACAATCTAGAATATGTGCAGCTGGACTGAGAATATAACAATGTGATGTGATATGTTCTTGGTGGTTAGGACTGTAAAGTCAAATTGTCTTTTAAGATCTTCAATATTGGTAGTAAAACTGTTTGTTGAATTCTGAACATGGATAACCATTATCTGATTTTCTAGCATATTTTGGAGTAATGCTGATGCCTGTAAAAGCTTGATTTTTGTACATTGTTGAAAAGAGTAAAACTGATGGATTCTCTGTAAAAGTAGTCCCAATATACAGATGCCATCATTCCTTCTAGCTAGTCTAAGATCTCAATAACACAATTAGCTACCTCACCTCCGTCTACCCCAATCCCCACCCCTACCCCACCCTTCCATGTTACTGACTACTCCACCGTCACAATGCATTTAAGCAAAGAAGAATCAGATAATTAGCCTACACAGACTCACAAAATTGGTCCGCTCTAACTTTCCACCCTTAACCCCTCCATATGCCCCACACGTACCCCCTTCCTTCCCCCTCCCTCCCTCTCTCCTCCCTTCAAGAAAAAAGGCAACATCTAGTCTAACATAGTAAGCAAACATGGTCTCATATGACTATGACAATGTTCCTAACCTCATAGTTGTCTAAATATGAAGAATTAGTAAGGGTTACTGCGACATCAAACTCTGCAGCTCGCTTCCCTACGAAACGTTGGATGAGAACTTTGACTGCATCAGCTTGATCAGCTGCAGGTGTTTTACTCCGCAGGACATCCAATGCAGGAAACTCTACAGAATAGTGAAAACGATAGAAAGTAGCCAATAAAAAAACATGTTTACTTCTGAATAGGTAGCTGTGTTTCTTAACATTCACCAAACAGTTACTCTCTGGGCTTTAGCTATAGCCACCTGTACAGTTGTCTGTTAAATGACATGACCACTGATGGACAAAGAAGGAAAGTGTCTGGATTCTTGGATATATAGTGGAAGTGCATGAAATATGTCTAGACCTACATGCACTGAGAAGAGCAGATCGGTGGAAAGGTGTCTTAAATTCATTAATAGATTACAAACAAGGTTCTAGCATTACACATATGTGAAGTACATTAAATGTTCTTGCTTTTGTTATGTATCCCTCAAGTAGTGCACATAAACCCACGCACTTCAATCCCATCCCCCCCCCCTCGACCCCCGCCCCCTTCTGTTTCTAGCTGAAACACTGAATGGAAAGAAGTACATGTTAGTATCTTTAACATATTGGAATCCATCTTTTGATCCAGTTTATTAGGAAGTTATAGATATTGCTTGGCATTGAGTATGGTCACTGTTGGTAAATCAGACAGTTTGACCTAACTACCCTAGGGCTACGTTATACCAACCTTTTCCATGGAGAACAGGAACAGCTGTCATACACAAGAAGAAGAGTAAAATGTACATGATTGTGTTTGTTAGATCTTTACACAAAGATGTGTTTCACTGGCACTGTGTAGAAGAAGAAAGGTAGGTTGAACTCAATGCAAGATCATACTACAGATTGATATGGTTACCATTGGTATTAACTTTGAGCATTTAACATGCTATACCTTGTACAAAGGAGAGTTACATGTAATAAGGCAAACTCAACCTGTACAGCCAGAATATTTTGCTTTGAATATGACATCTAACCTTAAATGGATACCACCAACAGCAACGTACATTACATGCAGGCTGAGTTCCTCATTTCATATTTCAATTTTCAAAGTGATGTTAGCTTGTGGCCAACATGGTCAAAACTGTACAAGTTATGGCTAAACTTGGAAAGTCATTTTTCACCACTGTACCGTAGAAATTTAATTAAAAATTCACATCGGCTGCCAATGTCAATGTTACAACTGTCAACGGATGACACCTTCCTTATACAGGCTGACTTTACTCAGATACAATGAACTCTGAATTGCCTTGTGATTTCCTAAAATAAAAGTCACTATTTGGAATTGATATTGGTCAAAGAGAAAACTTCAATGGATTACAATGAACATGATCAAGTTGCTTGATCTGTTCTGATATGCCTAGTCTACAAGTGATTAGGCTAATGTGTTGCTAGAGTGTCAGGAATAACTTGAATAAGGTGCCCTTTCCGGTCGCACCAAAACGTAGGAATAGGTGCCTGTACAGTATGTAATGTAGTTGATACATTGTTTGTTCAGTTCGGGAAAGGCCAAGGGTTGCAAATATGAAACACAAAACAGTCTTGCAGAATATGCAAGTCATATCTTCAATCCTGATAGAATTATAGAATTACTGTCCTTTCCCCGAGTTTGAGAAAGGGGTCAAATCATCCTATAGGCCTAGCCTATCCTACCCATCTTCTTAATCTTATAAGCCCTGACTGACTGAGTGTTTCTGCATGTCCAATTCTCATAGGGTAGGCTACTTGTTTTTTTTTTATTACAAGGAATAAAACTTAATAATAATCATGTTTTTCCATGGCTGGTTGGAACAGTTTCATTTTTTAATCATTGTTCAAAGTTATGAGCCTAACATTTAGGCCTATTGTGCGATAACTGGGTAAACAAAGTACATACGGGTAGGCCCTGAGTCCTCACATGACATTCTATCTTCTGTTGGTGTAACAAGTCCATACGAGGGATGGTCTATGCCCTAATATAGGTCATTAAGTGAACACCCGAACCGTTAGTCGTTACTACTTACATGAACTGATATTTAAAAAATGATTGCAAGCATAAGAACAGGCTGAAGTAGAAATTTAGCACTGTAATGAGGTGAGTCTGAAACGGTGTTTTTATTTTCGCCAGTGTGTTGGAACTTTACGGTGTTTACACAGCTCGACCCAGGTACCGACTTGCTTATAAGTTGTAGCAAGCTTCCTTTTACAATTTTAAAGTTTGAGCTCTTCAAACTTGATTGACAGGATTGAGTTACGCCTACAATACTCCTTGGTCTGTACTTGTAACGCAGAGTTCTTGTAAGAGTTCTTGGGTGGGCGTGGCAAATTATTTTGTGGAAAGTAGGGAGATTTCAATTTGCTATTTGCAAATTTGAAGGTGTGACACATTGCTGTGATTCAGGCACGAAACGCTTAGCATTTACTAACGTGGCACAATAACGTTGCAACTGTACAGCGACAAGGATGCAGTCCCTTTAGACATTCGAGGTAACATGGGCTTAGGGAGTCACTTTTAATAAGACTTAATAACAATTACTTTGTAAGTGTAAATAGGGAGTAGTTGTTTAAACTTCTTTATTGTCACAACGGCAGTAGGATTAGAGACCAACCCAAAATAATGCCACCTGTCACGGCAACTATTTACTTTAGGCCTAAATTGGCCTAGCCTACATTGAACTCACAAGTTACAGTACGCATGTAGTAGAATTAACACAACAGTTAGTCATTTACACTGTATCCAATCTTGGCAGACAATATGCAGCATAGTCTAAGTAGAGTAGCACCGTTGAATGAAAAATGACGCACTTAACCTGCTTAGCCTTAATATTTTGTTTAAGTACGACATCAAGCCATGTATGGAAGAACATCACCAGAATCAGTACTGTAACACTACAGTAATGTTTTACTTTTAGCTACTTCGATCTTGCTGACCACTGAATAACTGGCAGATTTCAAAGGTGAAGTGATGTTCAACCTAACGTTGGCTGACAATAAATAGTTAACATTTAAGTTAGGCTTGCCAACAGAAAATTACCGATTCAGTTCAAATGAAACTTGAGAAAAACGATGGCTGTTATGAAACATTTATAGAGCAGCAAGTTGAAGGTCTGCTGTATATAGACACCAACTATAGCACACTACCATGGAAAAGTTTCTTGTGATTATGTAATCATCTGCATCGCCTGCCACATATTTTTCCTTGAGGGTTTAGTGTGAACGCTGTATGATTAACTACACCAGGGAGCTGCTACTCTAACATATTTCCACACAGTGTACAATAACACAAAGAGCCTAATTGTTGCACCTGAGGTCGATTTACGACCGTGGCAGGTCGATTATGTAATCACAAAACTTTCCTATCTATGGTATGCTATAATTTGGCGCCAATAAAGCCGATCTTTGAGGTAATGTTTTGTTAAACATGTCATCATGTTTAAAAGTCATGCCAACAAGTTTGAAAGCTGAAGTTATAACATCCTTTGAACATATTTTGATTTGCTATGCACTTGTTCTTTCCCTATCAAAACTAATTTCCAGTTTGCTGTTTAATGAAAGCCAGTGATTAAGTTTCATTGTCTTTGTTTTGCTCTATTCTTGTCCATTACTTTCAGTTCAAAGGACATAGGAGAGATGAAGGAAGGAGGCGGGCAACTCTGAAAACACAACATCGTCTGAGGAGACTATATTTGTCACAGATTTGGATTTTAGAAATTGTTTAAAGATAAAAAATCATTCAAGATGACAAAGACACAATATTTGATATTCCTTTGTGGAATGGCAAACTTTATAAATGCAGCTGACCGAGTCATCATGCCCATTGCCATCGTACCTATGTCAGATCTTTACAACTGGGATCTTAAACTCCAAGGATGGATCTTGAGTGCGTTTGCCTATGGCTACATCAGCAGTCAGGTTAGAGAACTTCCATGTTTCAATGCCATGGTGTTAGTGCTTTATCAAATTGGTATGTTAACTAGTTTCCAAAAAAGTCCTCTCGGTGGTCAGTCAGGACATTTCATGCCCAAGAATAACAACCATGACTGCTTCCCTGATGTCAGTGAGATAAGTTGTTTCTGGTGCAATATAAAAAAAACATGTTTGTTAATTTCAGGGTAGCAAATCTTTACCCCACTATTTACTCTGTAGTTACTATTACACTAGAAGTTATCTGGACCAGGTGATAGTGGAGAGGACAGAAGCGTACAGTACCTTTGTGTGTAATAAATGAAATCTATGTCAATTGCTGGCACTGAGTATGACAACATTCATGAGTAAAATGGATTTTCAGTTTTGGAGACTTAGACAAGATATTTTGAAGCACTAAATGTGTTATTGTCAGACTGTGATATCAAACAACTTTTCTGTTCCATGTTGTAAATGACTGAAATGTGTAAGTTGCCATTTGTGGTATGGGGATGTGGGAGGGGGGGGGGTTGCTTCCTTGGACTGAAAGGTTACAAAATGTTTTGTTTGGTTGGAAATGCTACTGTAAATTTGTGATATAAATGGTAAATTCCACAACTTTCTGTTGCAATAGGTCCATTTTTGCTTCTTTTTTTTTGGTGTATTAATCTTCATGTTTCATCTAACATGTTTCTAGACATCTTTGTTCGTTATATCGAAAAGCTTCAAAAAGATATTCGTCAAATATTTCTGTCTTATAATTGAAAGCATATTGTAATCATTTACCACATCTATAGGTACTTGGTGGTAAGGCAGCCCAGCGTTTTGGAGGCAGGGCAGTTCTGGGCATTGCTGTGGCATGCTGGTCCTTGGCAACTTTCATCACTCCTGCGATTGCCTCTCAGGTTCACGCAGTCATCTTTACCAGGATCATACTGGGATTCGCGGAGGGCTTTTGTCTTCCGACAATTTTTCATGTCTTTTCCAGCAGCATATTGTTAGAAGAGCGTTCGAAGGCTTTCGGATATTTAGTGGCAGGTGGCTCTGTGGGTCAATGCTTAGCGTCAGTGGTAAGATATTTCCTGGTTTCCATGACAATTGCAATACAATCGTGATGTCATGTATGTGTGTGCGTCATTCCTTGCTTGCGGACTTGATATCTCAAGAAGAGAAACATCAATGGATGACATACTTGGTATATCTATGCTCTGATATTTTGATTTAATAAACCCTGTTGTTTTCGGTGGTGCTAAAAGGTCAGCAGAGGTCAAAGGTCAAGACAAATCTATAGAAAGAGTTTGATGTGAAATGCTTTTACAAACATTATATCATATGAAGGAAAACTTGCATGGGTGTCAATACTCAGTATGTTGATGGGGATATTGACTACAAGAACTTGATTGTTTTCAATAAGGTCAAAGGTCATGTGAGGTAAGTTTGTTAATGTAATATCTCAATAGTGGAAGTTGGTTCAGATTTTATACTTGTTATGTGGATATCAGTATTGAGTAGCTAAGCTTCCAATGTTGTATTCTTTAAAGATTCCATATTATGTCGACAAAATTCTCAATGCCTTTTCACATGGTTGTTACGTTGTCTTCCTATAATATTATATGTTATCTGAATTTTTTTTCCCCCAAGATGTTGCCATCATAGCAACAGGTACCAAGTGGAGAATATTGTATACTTTGATATTATATACTTTTCGATTTGTGTTCTTCTTTATAGATCTGTCCATATATGAGCTGGCCTAACATGTTTTACACATTTGGTGCTATCGGTCTCGTATGGGTCGTTCTCTGGTTTATGTTGTATAGCAAGAACATGGAGAGTCTGACCTCTGACCCACAGAAGCTCATGGAACAAAAGGTAGGTGCAATTTAACCCAGTCTGGTATATTACCATGGCAACACTTACAGACTTACCAAATCTGAAGTTTTGAAAGAAATTTGTTTATTTTCCCAAAGTGCGTGAAATAGTGTAAACTGATACGACCCTGCTGGTATCGACATAGTTTTTACTGCCATTGAAATAACATGTACAGGGTTCACAAAAACAGGATCTGTTAAGAGTGTCCAAGTTGGTGAATTTCAGAGCATCACTGTATTCTGTTAGCTTTTAAGTCGGCAAAAAGACACCGAAAAGGACACAAATTTTGATATCCAGAAAGATAAATTTAATTGCTTTCAGGGGATAAAGCTCAATTATAGTTGCTTATTAGGCTATGAAACATAATTCAATAAATTTATTTTATTTTATTCATAACAGATCACCCTTTCCTGTGCCTCATAAACTGTTTCCAATTCAAACCCTCCAAAAAAAAATAGCTATCTCAAATAAACAGTAATTTAAAAGAAAATGGTAGTGGTATTCATTGGGAATCCCCAAAAAATATCACAGGTGTTTAAGTTTGCGTTCTAACGAGAATGCTAGCATATTTTGGGTCGAGTGTTCCGTAGAAATCTTTACCTTTCAATGAAGCAAACCAACATCTAACTTTTAGCTCAACTGCCAAGATGGTGCCACACAGACTTAAACTGAATATGTTCTGAATATGTTCTGTTTTTGTCTTCCTGTGTTTTTGTAGGTCGATACCACAGATCAGGTCAGTTGGAGGAGTTACCTATCACATCGCCCTCTCTGGGCTATATACACCGCTCATTTCTGCATGAATACCTCGAATTATATCATCAGCACCTGGCTGCCGACATATCTCCAAAAGACGCTCGGAGCTAACCCACGTGACGTCAGTTTCACTGCGTTGCCTTTCATTGCCAACTCCATCGTTGGTGTCGGTGAGAACCAGCTATTTCTCTTGTTTTTCCCCGTTAACAGCAGGTCTTTGGTTTAATATCAATTTTTGTGACAATAAAAGGAATATCTATTATGATTGTGTTTATTTGTTATTCGTTTGTTTATGTATTTACTTATTTATTAATTCTTATTTGGGAATTTCCTTGTATCCCCCCCCCCCGAATGTTGACAGAAAGTGTAAATAGTATCCAGCTGATAGCATTAAGATTTTGTCTTCTCTATTTTACCCAAACTTGAAAGGAGATTGAAATGACTTTGTCATGTTTCAGTGTACGACATTCAATGTAGTTATGCCACCTGTACGATCGAATAAAATTGAAAGTCAAATAGACGTGATAGATTCTGTAGTGAATTCAATAACCTATGTGGCTACTGTGATCAAATTTATTTGAACCAAGGGCAATGTTTTTCTCCCCCTCCCCCTTCCTTCTCCCCCCCCCCTTCATTTAGGTCAGATGTCACTTTCATAGGTAAAGGTTAATGCCATCTTCCGTTCATTGTTTTCTTACAGAGGCTAATTATAATCTCGTTTAATTCTCGGCTTCTTACACTTACCAGTAGTTCTCATGTATACTCATGTATAAATTTAGTAATGGAAATGCAACCAGCTACTTTTAATTTGTATGTTTTTCTTTTACAGTTGCTGGCCACAGAGCTGACTTCCTTATAGCTAAAGGCAGCTGGACCGTACTCTCCGTCCGCAGGTTGATGACAGGTATCGGCCTCTTGGGCCCTGCGGTCTTCGTTCTGCTCTTTGGGTCCGTCTCCAGTGTTGCTGTCGCGATAAGGTGAGCCCGAGAATAAATCTCGCTTCTTTTAATGTCAACCAAACATGATTGCAATGCAGATATGTATGAAAAGAAAAAAACAAACTAAAACATTTCTTTAACATGTTTTAAAGACCAAAGATGTTGTTATCCAGTACTTCATAGAGATCTCATGAGCTTGAAATCTGTAAGGCATTTAAAGTTAATTCCAGATCAACCACTTTACAAGGTAGAAATACTTTTGTCTCCCACACACAGCCTTATTCTGACTAGGCTTACAGTATCTAAGAATTTTCTGCAGCATACTTTGCCCTCACAGAACCTCTCAGTCCCCCCCTCCCCCACCCTTCTCCCACTCCCCCAATCTGTTGCTGACCCCGGGGTTGAGCAGCATGGTCTGAAGTGACTGTAATAACCGAGTGTATGATTAAGCCAAACGTCTTTCATGCTTTTCTTATATTTTAGCAGGGGGTCATGTAACCTTGAATTCAACCATACAGGCCTCAACCATGAAATCTTAACCTCTTTTTTTCTCTTCTCAGTTATATTTCCATTTCCCTTGGTCTCTGTGCATGTAACTCTGCTGGACACCTGAGTAACCATGGCGATGTAGCTCCACACCATTCTGGCATCACATTTGCAGTTTCGAATACTCTTGTAAGTAGGAGGAGCATCATTGCTCTGTTCGTTAATAAACTTTAAATTAATGGTAAAGGGACTTAGGTTTAGATCCTAGCAGGATCTCTTCCAAAGGAGAACTGCTCGAGACTCTGAAGAAGATTCTGCTTGGATTGAAAAGTCAGGCCCTCTGACTCTTACAGATAATACCTACACAGGCCTTTTTGCAGTGGAAAATCAGTTTGTTAACAGTTTCATCTCTCATCGATAAACTTTGATATTCGTAGGACATTTCATAGCATATTGATCATGTTAAATACTACAACAGCGGATAAATTATGGAGATTGTTTATGAAATGACAATTTTGCTCGAACATGCAAAGATGTGTGCCAGCGTGTGTACACAAAAACTTATCATTTTCAAGATTTTAGTTGGCAAGCAAAATGTATTACCTCCAAAAGTGTTATGCAAAATGTAACTACTGAATTATACCATAATAACAGTTAGTCTGTGTAGTTGTTTGGTTCTGACTGTCTGTGTTTACAAGAAACATGAAGACTTATTTATGCTATTTCCAAAATTTTCTTCAGTTTCTTTGATACTCAGTAGCACTGGAGTGGATCTTTTTCTTCTTTTTCATTTTTTTTTTGGGGGCGGGGGGGAGGATGGGTGAACAGAACTCTTCTTGTCAGTATTTAATTGTCATTCATTCATTTACTTTTGGACCTTCCTTCAGATCTTCAATGTTCCAAATAATTAATTGTCATAAAAAATATGTCAATTTTTTGGGCAAAATTGGAGAGAAAAATTTGTGTAAATATTGTAAAGTTTCATCATTAATGCTCATGTCTTAAATTCATCAATGCTCATTGATAAATCCTACAATCCCCTAGACATAAAAGTTGTGTGTTCGATGTGGATCTAGTGAAGGCCAACACCAATGTTTCCCTCAGTTTTAAATAAAACTAATAAAACCAAAAAATGGGGAAAAAATGGTACAGAGTTTATAATTTCTCTTTTTTTTTTTTGTGAATTGTAACATTGCAGCATGTTTCTACATCCCTCGTTGTCCAATCTAGCTCAATTTGACACAAAAAACTGTTGTAAATTCTGTCACCGGTTAATAGATCTGCCTTGTATTGTTTGATCTGCCATGTTAAGTTTGACAGGTAATCATTGACCAGGGTAATACTGATTTGCGCCTTGAGCACCGTTATAGGTGGATATGTCTGGGCCTTATAAATCCTCAATATTAATATTATTATTATTTCAGGCCACCCTTCCTGGTCTTACAGCCGGTCCACTCACTGCTGCAGCAGTGGATTACTTTGGTACATGGACTCCGGTCTTCCTTGGGGTATCTCTTGTCAATGTAGTAGGTGCAATAGTGTACATTTCAGAGAGCTCAGCTAGTCAAGTTTTGTGAGCACCGATTGCCCAGATGGTACTTTAGATTTTTTATACTCTTTTTTTTCTAATATTTTTTTTTCATTTTTGTGACCTAATGAGGTACTGTTTACCACATTCTATTCATCTTTCTTTTCAAGAAAGTAGAAATTTCTGTAAAATAAAGATTTTCAGTAATTTGTTCGTGTCTGTGGTTGACAGACAGTGAAGAGCTGACATATTAAAACAATGTGGGTCTGTTTGTATGCAGATCACTCTGGAGAGGGATAGCCAAGACATATACCACCGTAATGGCTGTTAAACCTAAGGTTGCTAGTTTGAAACAGAATATTAAACTGGATTCTTAACTTTTTTTTATTGAAGGATAAGTCGATAGGGAAACTCCTTATCACCGTAACTTGAGTGTCTCAGCTATGGTTATATTTAAGAAAAGATAAAGATGCTTTGGAATGTAGATGGCAGAGAGCAAAGCACTGCAGGGGCCATCCTATCCATCATTGGGTAGTGTTAGCTTGGCTGCTATGTCCTTGAAAGTTCACTTTGACAACTCTGAAATATGAGTACCATAACCTACATATATGAGTACCAAAACCTACATATATGAGTACCATAACCTACATGTATGAGTTCCATAACCTGCATGTATGAGTACCACAACCTACATGTATGAGTACCATAACCTACATGTATGAGTACCACAACCTTCATGTATGAGTACCACAACCTACATGTATGAGTACCATAACCTACAT
>KN889685.1:28600-46305 GCA_000934455.1 Apostichopus parvimensis | reverse complement strand
TGAGTAACATTACCTACATATATGAGTACCATAACCTTCATGTATGAGTACCATAGCCTACATGTGAAAGTACCACAACCTACATAAATGAGTACCACAACCAACACATATGAGTACCATAACCTACATGTATGAGTACCACAACCTACTTAAATGAGTACCACAAACTACATGTATGAGTATCATAACCTACATGTGTGAGTACCATAACCTACATGTGTGAGTACCATAACCTACATGTGTGAGTACCACAACCTACATATATGAGTACTATAACCTACATGTATGAGTACCAAAACCTACATGTATGAGCACCATAACCTACATATTATGAGTACCATAACCTACATATGTGAGCACCATAACCTACATATTATGAGTACCATAACCTACATATGTGAGTACCAAAAACCTTTGTATATATGAACTGTTACATTGAAGCATATGAATCATAACCTACACGCATTAGTATCTTGACCCTAGGTCATTTCTAAGCACATAGAAGTAAAATGGTATATTTAACGAGATCTGTCTGAAGTTAAAAAGGTATTTTAAATACTGCTCTGTATAATTTCTATCAATGTTGTAAATATTTTTGCAGACAAGGATTTGGTTCAGCAGCCTTTCATATTGTTTGTTTTTTCTCAATTCATTGTCTTGTTTCATTATCATTTAATAAACAAAGTTTTGATATTATTCTCCCACCTCTTATTGCCTTTTCAATTAGTAACAGAACTCACAAGTTTTGGTGCTTAATTAAATTCATGGAGTGTTTATTCAGTTTACAATATAGAAAGTTTTGAAATAACAACAAACAACACATTTTTTATTAGTGATAATACCTGTTTGTGGGTCACACATCAAGGAAAGATTAAAGAAACACATTTTGTCCAATTTAACTAAAATTCTACAACTTCACTAAATTCTATTAAAACAAAACAATGAAATTGAAATTTGAGCGAGAGTCTCGTATACTCTAACACCTTGTATTTTGTCAATTCCATCCCATAGTAGTAATCCATATAATGTGAGGATGTAAACATCTTCTTTTTTTTTTTAATGGAAAAATTTGATAATAAATGCCAAGTTTAAGGGATTGATTTTCCAACTTTTGTCAATTGATCATTTTTTCTTCATTACTAACTGACCTGGCATATCTGAAGGTTTTCTTTTGTTTGTCCAGATTGCAATAATTTGCCATTAATTTTTCTGTTGGTTTTTTCTTTTTTTCTTCTTTTTTTTTTTAGAGCAAACTGCTCTTATGACTAAACCAAGGCAGTGTTGGCAAAGGGTGTAAAAAGCATAAACAGAATTTTCCTTAGAGGCAGACTTACAGACTAAATAGGTTTCTTCATCTTCTTTTGTTTTTAATTCTTTTGCAATTGGCCTTGTTTGAGAGAAAAGGATAAAGCAGAAAAAAAGTAAGGAAATTAGTCAAATTTCGTATCAAGTTTGAATTGTCCAATTCATTTGTTCTGTCATTTATTTTCTTATTCTTTTCTGGAGGTTGGGGGGAGAGATGGTGAGGTGCAACCACTTTTTTTTACTCACAATGTATTTATTGTTTGTTTTTTTGGGGGGGGGGGGTCGGGGGAGTATTCTCTCACCGTACAACTGATTCTAAGAAAACCTGAAATTTATTTGACCATTCTTTGAAACAATAAAAAAAGGCATAAAAGACAATTAATATTGCTTTGTATTTATTTCTGGTACTGTTGATATTTCACTGACAGAGGACTTCAAGTTGCTGATTATCTTTCATAACCATACTCCACTTCTTATGCGTCAGTAGGGTCAAGTAGACAGCCAGTTGGGATGATTTCCTAATGCTAATACCTCTCTAAACTGTCCTACCATATCATGCTTCAAAGCACTCGTATTGACAGTACAAACAGTTCCTGACATTCATCTGATAGAAACATGATATTCATACTGCTCGTACTGACAATATGAGTGCTCTGAAGCACAGACATGATAATACAGTATTGAAAAAATTGTTCCAACTATGTGAAGTAGAACCAAGTCAGGCCCAAGGGAAATTATGTCACCTGACCCCTATTTGAAGTTTTACTTTAGTATATTATGAAATAAGGATACATTAATTAATATACAATATATTCCAGAATCAGATCTGTATGTCCATAACCCCTCCCCCTTCCCCACCCATCACCCTCCCCCACCCATCACCCCTTCACCATCTTGTCTGTCCTGTAAGAAGGCATGACTTTTGTAGGTTTTACTCTGATACCTATATTCAGGCAAGGACAGAATAGTTGTATAATGTGTTGAAAATGTGGAGTAAGGAAAGCATGTGGAAATGTTACACAGAATTATGGATCAACAATTATCAATCCAAATTTCACCCAAAACTCGACCACTAAAAAGATGAAGATGAGATCGGGAGGGGTATAATGAGGGGGATGGCTGTTGCTCTGTCTCCGAGATGAATCGGTTGCACACCCATCATAACTACGCAGTAATATTGGTTGGTTCTTTTGAACCTGACATAGCTTCTAGGTTTCTAACGAAGATTCTTTTAAGGGTGTATGGGACAAAAGATCAATCGGGGTGATGCTATGGATTGGGAGGGAAGGAAGATTCTGAAAATTCCATTCCATGCACTACACCTATGGTTAACGGTAAGAAGAGGATGGGGGTTGGGGTGGGGGAGGGGGTAGTTTTAATCGGTTTATAACAGTCTGTGACATCAAAATTAATTTGATACCTAAAATTTCTCCTTTCCATTTCTTCAGTTATTCTATTTATCAATCCAGAACAAACTCAATGTTGGTACTTTCAAGTAAAGCTTGAGTGTCCTGCCGATTACATTAGTCGACCTGATAAACCTTCTAACTTCCGTCAAAACTCACTGAAACGTGGCAAATTCTTTGTCTTCCTTCTGTAAATTCTCGCAAACTAAGACCATGTTGTTTTTTAATTTCGTGGAAGTTCATTGCCAATATTGATCCTGTTTTCATTTGTTTTGTTTTTTAAAGGTACAAGTTCATGCATCCAATTATATTTGCACTTCAAATAGTCAATAAAGAGGTCGATTCCTCCCCTGAAAGAAAAGAACCTAAACTAAGCTGTTCTACACATTGGAATATTTCCTTACAAAATTTCAAAGTAAGAATAAAAAATAAGAGGAACACGTGTTTGGAATAAAGGATATATTAACGTAAAATCTCTAGTGGTATTATTGAAAGACCATATGGGTTTATTGGTAAATTATTTCACTAAAATGGTTGAACACCTGTCATTTCTGAAGAAAGTGGAGTACGTTCATTTGCTGTACGTGCTGTATACATGGTTTAACTAAGAAAGGGACCTCACGCATGGGCCTAATGTTATAATGTCGAGTGCGTTTCCTCCACTGTATACAATGTTCATAACGATATCCATACTATAAAGTTGTAAATAAATGTTTAATGACTACGCAGTGTCTAACAATCAATGATTAGTCTGATACCAGGGGAAAGAATAAGATTGATTTAACATGAACGAAACACCAATCATATACACACAAATCGAATTATCGTTTCCCTATATGTGCTACTGCCTATATGCACACCAGGCAACAAAGATGTGTTACCCTGGTAACATTCAGAGGCACTGAATTCAGACTTGAAAAGTGGGGCTGACGGGTATTGTGGGCCGTTACATAGAATTACCTACAAAAACAATGATCCACATGAGATGCGATGAGGTCGAACATGATGTATGACTGGTGACAATCTTGAAAAAGGTTATGGATGAAAAAAAAAACTATTGGGAAAAACTTGGTGCTCATGCAAAAGTGTACATCTGGTTGGTCATTTTCAAGCCCGAGAAGTGCCTTTTCCGGTGATCTGGGGGGCTATCAAAACCAGGAATTTATTATTCAAATTCTGAACAAATAATTATAATGGGCTTAAAACCTTGAAAAGTGGGGCTGACGGGTATTGTGGGCCGTTACATAGTATTACCTACAAAAGCAATGATCCACATGAACATGATGTGTGACTGGTGACAATCTTGAAAAAGGTTATGGATGAAAAAAAAACTATTAGGAAAAACTTGGTTCTCAGGCAAAAGTGTACATCTGGTTGGTCATTTTCAAGCCCTAGAAGTGCCTTTTCCGGTGATCTGGGGGGCTATCAAAACCAGAAATTTTCTTGTACGCTGCGCGCCAACCGATGGTGGCGCTCCGCTTAGATAGTAATATACAAAATGTCACGAAGCGCGCGAACAATTTTGGGGATGAAAGTTGCTACGCGTCTGCACCCACACAGATGCCCCCCCAATATTTGAAACAAATCCCCCCCCCCTGGGTACGTGTGTAGTCAGTCCTCCAGAAAGTTAGATGTAATATGATGCATGAAAATTATAGTTATGTTTTTAAGAACGTTTAAGTATGGTGGGACAGTGTCTAAAGAGATTATATTACGCACGGAGATATAGGCTATATATGTGTGTGTGTAAGGTATCGTATACTTTGCTTTCAGTTTTCTTGATCAATAAATGTGTAGAAGGGAGTATTTGACAGCAAACACCCGAGTGTGTATAAGGTGAATTTGCATAAGAAACAATGAATCCGTGCATATTATCAGGGTTATTAGGCTACTGCTCTACCTGGCTAAGTAGGGTGCGCGGTTGCTTACTCGATCTCCAGGAGAAATCTACGGTTTACACATCTGAAAGTGTATTCCAAAGATATCATATGTGTGGTAGTTTATACCTTTATGCTATAACTGGGCCTGTGACCTACCGTGGCGTCAGCCTAATGTCTGTAGTGTGTGAACAGCAATAAACAGTAATCAACAGGAAACTGGTCAGTGCATGATGAAGCTGCAATATGGTAAATGGCACAGTTGCGTGGAGTTTTGGAAATCACGTGACACTTGGAAAGGGTACCCTATGGACAATGCATACGGGCGGTGGGTGGAGTGGGGGGGGGGAGCAATGCTTATCGCCTGCTCGTGTCCTAAAGCCTGTATATCAACCAATAACATGTTTTGATTATGAGAATTGTAATTTCGACTGGTTTCTTCCATTCTTTTCATAAAAAAGTCAATATTTCGACAGTATTTTATGCAACAATCAGCGGCTCAGGTGGGGCCCCGGACCGGCAGAACTATATCACCGGGCCCAAGACGATTTGCACTCTTTCCTTTCTTCCTTAAGTATTTTATGAAAATGTGAATAAACTATTCTTTATCCCATATTTTTCACGGTACCGTCCATATTTTTCTGGGTCCCTAGTTGACTCGGGCATCGGTGCTGTTTCACCTTGACTCCCCCATCTGCGTGTCACCATCAAGCACCAAGGAATAAAATAATCATGGCGATCGTAACTGTAACGTGTTTAACAGGCAAAATGAATTCAACACGTGTAAATAACATTATGAAGTAGCTTGCCCACTATAGTTATCCGGTATAGCAGTGCCATTTATGTTTATAGAAGCTGGCACGCACTATATGTAAAGGTTACCAAACACCAACGAAAACAAATCAGTCTCAAATTGATATACCACGCCAGCAATTGACGGAAAAAAGCGTTGAAATCAACTATTGAATGAGTTACTAAATGATAAGTCAAACTGCTGAACCCTCATTCGTATTTGAACAAAAACGGCCGATAATGCTTGACCAGAGATCACGACTTGAAGAGGGGGAGGGGGGGGGGCTGGACAGGACAGGAGTCTCTCCCTTCTCTAAATAAATATTTTACATTTCTCGTACATATTCACCTGTATGTATAGTAGACTATACAAATTACAGATAATCTGCTTATCACCGACACTTCAACTTTTCCGCATACACAGGCGCGTATCCAGGAATTTGCCAAGGGAGGGGCGAACCTGTAGGCAAACTATCACAGCCGTAGATTCTGCATTTAAAACTATCTAAGCGTAGCGCCACTATGGGTTGGCGCTACGTGTATAAGAAAATTTGGGCTGAAAATGCCTCCCAGATCGCTGGAAATGGCACTTCCCAGGCATTGTAAGTTGCATATCAGCTTGAAATTACTAGCGATATCATAAAAACATACAAAACAAATATGCTCAAGGGTGGGGGGGGGGGCGGTCGCCTCTTCGCCCCCCCCCCCTTGGCTACGCGCCTGCGCATACAGTTACAATTTTGCGCTTTAAGAATTCCAAGAGCAATATTCGATAAATAATAAAAGACCATGAATAAAAAATATGGATGAATCAACATCTAATGTTATCGATTATCGTTCATACACTCATGATGAGACGTTCCGCCCTTTCTTAAGATTTTTATTTAACAAGGTCTTTTTAGAATAAGAGAGAGAGTGAGTTGTATAGGGCCTATACGAGTCAATTCATTTCACCGTTGAGTATAGTCATTGACTAGAGTCACTGTGTTATTTCTATTGGGACATAACTTCACAATCTTCTTCGAGTCATTTTACTTGAAATTTGAAAGAAACCCCCACCCACCCACCCAACCCTCTCCCCCACCCACCCATCCCTGCTCTAAAACAATATCAGGCTGTGTCAATGTCGCAACGAAGCTTTAATATCACGTCATTTCTATTTTGGGATTGGGTGTAATGGTTTGGTTGTTAGAGTAAGTTGTATCGTGATCTACAACCGCCAGTTAGGACAACTTCCTAATGCTACTTTACACTGTCCTTCCATATCATCCTTCAAAGCATTCACACTGACAAAACAAACAGTTCCCTAACCTTGATCTGATAGAAACATATGATATTCCATACTGCTCATACTGAAACTATACGAGTGCTCTGAAGTGGGACATAACAGCACAGAAAGGTAAAGACAAATAAATTGCCCCAACTGTGTGATTTACAAGTGAGATTCTATGAATATGAATGATTTATTATTAATTCAGTTGTACCATCACAATCTACCCGTCATGCACCATTTACAATAGCGATATGTGTGTGTGAAGTGATTGAGAGTACAGAAATAACGTTGTGATAATTGTCCTCAATCGTGTTCAAACGGTTATCCTCGATCGGTTAGGTTATCCGCTTACCTCACCCCCCCCCCCCCCCCGGAATGTGACCATGTTGAAAGTGGACCGAGTTGTCTCCTAAAAAGTACCATAGTGTATATCCTCTTCTAAAGCATTTTTTCCCCTTCTTTTTAACTTCACTGTTTGCTTTTAGGTATAGGCTATATTTACTAAGTTAATATGGAAGGCCATTCGTGCATGCTAAAATTTACCCGTAATTAATTATAATACAAAACAGACATTGTTATCACTTTCACCTTCGCCGATTTATTCTCTCCCGAACTTTACTGAGAAAAAAAAACGTACGAAAAACGATTACAATATTTTACACAATGTTGTTTGTAATTTTGTTCAATAAAAGACCAAACACTGCTGTAGGCGAGATTTGTTACGGTTAAATAAACTACTCGATTCAGCCCTAGGATATACACGAGTGACTCAAACCTCGACTATATATCTATCTCTAATCCCATTCAAATTGATTTCCTTCTTTCGAAAACGAGAAAACAAGGGAGAAGTGTTGTTTAAAATATCGAAACTACTACCACATATTTGGGTTATCTACTTCTTTGGATCAGCACAATTCCGTTAAAGATTTTCTTCGTAAAGCAATTTCATATTTTCTTCCGTAAATGATAACATGTTGTTTATTTTATTAAAAAAAGCAGATTATCCAACGGGGTGTTTTTAAAATTCTTTCGTTTTATATTGATTCCTACATAAAAGTGAAAGTATTTTGGTAATTTATTCGAAACAGTCCATGTTACACTTTCATGGAATTACATGCAGTCATCGAAAGGCCGGGGATAAACAGAGATATAAAACGCATAAGAATACCTTGAATTGTTTGTGATTATAGGGAAACCCGTCTGTTATCTACTATCTACATATAACTATAGAGCCTCGGTGCATTGTTCAAACAAATGAATATAATTAAATTTCCATCGCATGCCCGAGGCTCGACAAGGTATAATCTTCGCCATAGGACCACGGAACATCAGCATAATTGCCACGTGAATATTCTAGCATAATCTAGCTTATATGCCGTATCACGTGCACCTTTGAATACAAAAGTCTTCCAAAGGGTACAAGCCTTCAACGAGAACAGCGATCCTGACCCCCTCCCCCCCCCCACCGCCTCGCTGACCTATAAACCATATGACCCCACATCCCCAACCCTATACCCACTTCTCCTACCTAAATCCCATTTCCGTTATCTCGATTAAATGAACATGGTAATGTTTTAATTCAAACTAATTTCGACTATGAACATATTCTGATATAGTTGCTTTTTACGTGACCCACTGCCAAGCGGAACCAAACCGCCATAGCCAAAACGGTACTACGAACTCAAACAGACTCCCGAAAATACCGAAACCATAGCAACAAACATCTCCAAGTCCCCGCCTCGCTCGCACCATTCAATACCTATAGTTTGAAAGCAAAGTTTAAAATCTCCTTATAAGAAATTGTTAGTTATTAAACAAAATTTGGTAAATTAATATCCTGGTAAGTGTATACCTTTTTCTCCTTAATTACTATGCATATAGTAAATTGACACTGTATTGCGTTCTATATGTGTGTGTCCATTATCTTATAACGATGCAGTTGTTCCCCTCCTAACACACACACGTACGCGACCTATACCGACCCCGTTTTCGTTTTATCTAAGAAAATAAAACCTGGTTTTGAGTAACGTTGCTTTTAGAAATGATGTCACATGAAAATTCACTTGCAATCTGCTGTGAACTTGAAAACCAAAGTTGTGCATTCAGGTGTTTTTTAACGTTATAAAAATTATTACACTATTTGCTAAAACAATGTACGGATATTAAGAACTTATGAACTTCATTGAACCAATAGTATACAAGCGTCTTGTGATGTATAAGTACACTTACATATGGTTCCCGAGACCAATACTTTGGAGACAGCTAACGTTATACACTTCTATACGTAATAAAAGAAAAATAAATATTATTTTAACCACAAGAACAACATTGATATAGGAGTTGCCCTTCATGACCTTCAAGTCAAGTTCAATTTCATTTTACAATTTAACAAGTAGAATGGCCTTTTGATACCGAAACTCACTCCCTATCTGCGAAAACAAATACGAAAGGAGTGACCCTGTTAGACCCCCCTATGAGTGAGTCATTCAGGGAGATATGACCGGCATTAAAATTATAGGGATGTTTTGCCCCTGCCCCTGCCCCCCCCCCCACAAAAATGTTTCTTTACAGAAGGGGAAATGGCTGATCAGAGTGTTGTGTACTTATTTATGCATGTTATTCTTTTAAATATGTTAAAGTTGACGATATGTGATAACGATTTTCACAGCACGTAGAAAAATTAAAACGTGTACCGTGTTTTTTGCAATTGTTTTTTTTTTGGGGGGGGGTGGTGGGGGGTGGGCGGGGGCGGGGTTTCTTTTCATTTTGTTTTAAATCAGAGCAGCGATTGTTGTCAAAAGAAAAAGCCAGTAAACATTCAGGGTTATTTCTGAAATAATATTTCACAGAGTTCAATATTTTGTTCAAAGTGACAGGAATATGTAAAAGAGTGGTTTGAAGGTCTCAAGATTTAGCCGTGTGTGGTCATATTTAATCTAAACCTCTGCTTATCTAACAAGTCACTCAATGTTTAATTTGAGAATAATCGGAAGTTATAGCAATTCCCAAGAAATTCCTCAAGTTTGGAAGCTTCTGCATGACAATTTCTTAATCATAAAAACTTGGGGCAATAATGCAGTTTTCCTTTATATCATATCATACCATATAGTTTTCATAAATCTATTTATACGGAGAATATATTCTTGTCACATTACGTCACCAAACTTTAACCAATCAAACCCTGAGTTATCCTCCATTTGGTAAGTTCTTTTCTCAATGTACAAAATTCAAGGTGTGACAAGAATGTATAGATTAGATATCGCAGTAAGCTATATAATATCGATGACTTCGACTGGATTAGTAATTCTGAATTGTTAGTTTTACAATAATTTCTTATTTCGGCAATCAATCCTGCATGGCGGAATCTAATTACCTTACTAAGGAAAAGGACTAGAATTAACCTCTATAAGGAAAAAGAAGGTAAGTCGAAATTACCGATATTTTTTATATTGCTATACTGAAGGTTCCGGGTTGAATGCGATCTTTCACTCCTTCGGATGAAGTCGTACGTCGCACATATATCTGTTCCCATTTCAAGAAATCGTGACACTGCTCTATATAGACATAACGCCACCATAATCACGTGTATAACTGTTCTAATGAGAGGGGGATGAGAGTGTACCAGTCCATGTGAGCAAGTTGGATGGATTTTTGTTGCCACGCTCTGTATTGGGGGTGGTCGGTGGGTCTATATGTATTGAATGGAACGCGACTTTCACTGTATTGTTTTGGGGTAGAAGGGGGGGGGGGCGGCAGGGCGGCTGTTAGCAAAGTGCACGCTGATTGATTTTATAAACAAACACCTACCGAGATGATCATACATCATTTTGAAACTCGTGAGGGCGTGAGCGTGGTGGGGAAGGGAGGAGGAGTGCGGGTGAGGCCCTGCAAAATCGTTAAACCATTCGCCATCTGATGAAAGACGTCATTACACTTCATATCATACTATGCAACTTCTTTCTGTCGCACGCAGGCTTGTGCATGCATGTGATAGGATTCTTCTGAACACATTCTACGAATCGCCATCTTGAAGCCTCCACCCACCCCACCCCAACCTTACCCCTTCAGAAATAGAAAACACAAATAGTATGTTAAAACTGCTAAGTTTCCACAATGTGCTTCAGTAGAGATTTCTACCCAAACAATTCTTCCGAAACATTGTTAATATATACTCATGATAGAGAATATGTTCTTTCAGCCACGTAAAATGACCAGAGGGTGACAATAAAAGGGGATAGACCAGTTAAAACATACGTGACCAGTTTGAACCCTTCTAACATTATTTGGGTTTGAGAAGGACTTATATCACCTTACGATCTTTAATAGCCATACCGTTTAATGAGAATGATGGAATGCATGAGCTATATATGGAAGCGACATCTGTATTTATTTGTATACAAAATACATATACTAATAACACGTCTATTATACTTCAATTAGTCTGTATGCCCATCCTGAATGTGAAATACGTTCAGGGGATCTGTTTATAGTTTAATTTCCGTCTCCGAGTGTAATATGTAGGCCTACCGTCGAAAAGAGGTAAAGCAGACGACGAAGGGGGGGGGGGGGGTGGCAACTTGTGTAGAAATATATCGTTAACTTTGGGCAATATTATTGTTTTCCTATAAGTGTCTATATCACGACTTTCCTGCTGAGAAGTTTATGCTTTTGTCTGTAAGTTGGTCTCGGAAGTAATTCACAGATACGTGACAGCACATTTTACAAACGTTTTACATTGGAGTTTCCCCCAGGGAGCTTGAATCTGCAAAAGACGTTTTGTTGAACCCATCACGTCATGTTTTGGTCGAATTGTAAGCGTATACCAAGGACAGGTTGTAATCATTGGTTTTCAGCAAAAAACCGGGTAATTTAAAGAAACTTTTTTCTTATAACATTCAACAAATTCATATCAAAATCACCTTCATACTTTTGAAATAACCTTCGAAAAATATGAGACAGAAGGGGTTGTATGATACAACTTGTATTTTGTTCTATACTTCTGACGTTTAGCTAAGTTCGGAGCCGTATATTTGCATACAGCTCTGGGTAAGTTCAGAACCATATTATGTATGTACCTATATTCGGCTATGGATAAGGTTAGTGTTCATTTATAGAAAAAGGAACTCTAGATGAGGTTAAAGTTCCTTTTCTGTCAAAGAATACTAGATAAGGTAGTCGCATAGCGCCCTCGATTTGCAAAGTTTTCCTAACAGGAACTAACGACTTACAATGGACAATGTGTGCACTGGCATCATATATCAGGGAGTGTCAATCATGTCAAAGGCTTGGGGAGACCATTCTGACCCTCGCCCCACAACATCCTTTCGCTTAGAGTATAGAAGTAGGAAATGGTCGTGAGTCAATGGAAATGTCTTGTTCCTTCTTTAAAATACTTCAAAGTAATCGCTCATTGTATACCATATATACCGTAACTTTATTACACAAGACAGGCTACGCCATCACAGATAAGAGGGGTGACCACTGTTATAGCGGCTACCTTCAGTCATATCGATATCCTTGTAGGCTGGCAAACTAATCGCTTAGCGTAAGTTACACATTAGGTCGTGGAGAGGCTTCCGTGCCCGATTCAGTGTTTCCCACACAACTGATAGCAAACGAACAGTGTGTTTGTCTCATAATGCCAACTAGACGCTGTAATGAAAAGTTACCCGAGAGTACTGCAGGTGCAAGGCTATAAGCACAGATTTTCCTGCTACTAGATAATAGTATTATCTTTCATTCATAACTATCACCATTTTTTTAAAGGCTGGCGGATTGTGATTTTTTCTGGGGGGGGGGGGGGGGCGGGGGAGTGCTGGGCATGGGAAGATTAATGTTACTTGAGCTAAACCGTTGACCCATCATTCCATACCCGTATCCCTCCTTTCGTCTAGTAGTTATCCCCAACTCCTTTCTTTACACGTACCCAAATTTCTTCCCTGTGCCTACTCAAAATTATGATATGTTACCATATCCCTGCTAACACTAACACAAGAGTTGAAAGTGAAGCCGTTTACTTCTTTACCTGTCTACACAGTCACGTACCTATAGAAACTGGTATTGTGGTAACTGTTCTTATGATTAGTAATCTAAACCTGTTACTTTTTGTTCAAAAACAAAACATGTCGGTTGAGTCAAGTTGCAAGAATCTGGATTCATTATCTTCATTGCTTTTAGTCTGTTGATATTTCAAGATTTTTATCTCACTGACAACAACGAGGTGGTAGAAACCAATCTTTGAGTAGTCTGGGCGCACCTTCGCCAAAGAGTTGCGGTCACAGATAAAAGAATTTCCAGGTATACTTCGCGTTTGAACGTCCGATATTTGCTTTCCATATACCAATATAGTTTACCTACAAACAGTTACCCTAATGAATAGAATGATTATGATGGAAACACTTTGAATATGATTATGAGTTTGAAGTGTAATCAACAAGGATTTCATATAAATACTAACGTCGATTTATTTCATTGGCGAAGTGCTACTTTAGACTATTTGGAATATCTAGTCAACCATTCTCTGGGACCAAGTTTCGGCAGGTGAATTATTTACGATACTGTCACCATATACTGATTGTTCCGATCCGCTTGGCACAGACGTAGTGTGGATGTATGTTCTACAGTTTACTGAACTGAACGGTGACGGCCTTGTTAATTGTTTGATGGTTATTGAGGCGACTAACGTTTACGGGAGTGGAGTCTCGTTTTATATATTTGTTTTCATTGGACTTTTCACAACCTATTCATGACCTGTTTTGTTTCGCAATTTTACGTCAATAAAAGTGTGCACATAGAGGCCTAACTTTGGCCCACATTTAAGCTTTGTTGAGAGCAAGTTACATTCCGACGGTCTAACGTAGGAAGCGAAGAATTACTTTAATGTTCCAAATAATGAGATCACTAGGTCATATATGATAGTTATTGATGACTTATCATAAAAGTTAAGAATTTCCGTCAACTTGAATATATACGGTGAGTAACATTAGACTTGAACGTAAGTTACATGTTGGCGTAACGTAACTGCTTATAACTAGGCTAAATCACTTATCAACAATTGTTTCGTTCGTTCATCAAAAATGAATGTTAGGCCCCTGGGCGTAGAATATATTTAGGCTTGGCTCCGACACACAGATATGCCATGCGAATTAGCTTATAGCTCCAAGTCTTATTCTAACCCTTCTCTATTTCTATGATTCTAACTTAGATTATTACATGCAGATGGGAATGAACTTGAATAGTCCGAACCATGTTAGGAGATGGTTCAATGCATGTGTAGCCCAGGATTGTCTGTATCCTCCATATAACTGTACGTCAGGCTTAGGTCTACATAATTTTACTCAATTAGGCCTAGATAAGTAATTGCAAACATGAATGATCGTGCGGGCATTGCCTAGTAATATCCCTAATGCTGGGATCAAATTTTCAAATGTGATTGACTTGTACACACTACAGGACAAGTGGGCACTTCCTCAAGCATTTTCTTGCATTTGGTAGGAATATTGTACGTGGCAGAAGGTCTATATGCTTGTTATTTAAATAACAAATGTTGTATTGCATCTCTAAAAAGAGAAAAGGATTTTCTTTGGAGTTATATATCATAGAGTTACAGTGAGTTAATTCCTCAAAATATTGAATAGTCCAATGGGCTTTTTTGTACCACATTTATGAGGATACCATATATTTTTTGTACCATATATGGCAGTTGGCTCTAAGTTCCCTAGGCCTAACCCCCAAGTTTTCACACAAAGGTTACAACTGTTACATATTTCTAGTACACACTTTGGAACTTCTTGTGATCATAACTTGATCAGACAGAGTTATGTAAATGGTAAAGTTAACATCATATACTAATAGTAAAAGTAATCTCATGGGAATTTTGTGATTGAATGTGTGGAATTCCTCAGATAACAATTTGGTTATCTAGTCAAAACACGACATGTTCATCAAAGGTCAAAACATTTGTGTTGATGTGTGCTCTAGGAATAAACTATGTTCCAATTATAACTAGCATGCTAAATGTGGGTCAAAGTAGCACTGTAAATAACCTAGATGCCGTTTAGACTGCAGCCCACAAAGTTTGATATATATAGGGCTGTTGTGAAGTTGGTGGTAACGTTATATTGCAGTAAAGACTTACATTGCTGCTGCAAAAAACTTCACAAGTTTGCTCTGCTACTTAGTTGTGCATTCCCATGTACTTCAGCTAATTGTAACACAGTTGAACATGTTGAACTCTGTTACACTGATTAATTTTGCCTGTTGCCCTTGGTAACAAAAACCAATCAGTGAATATTCCGCATGTTCCCCATCAATTTGCAAGGCTTTAAAAGTGTAACAAAAAATAACCCAAGTCGTGATGTTGAGTATCATGTGGTACCACAAAGATTTCAAGACAATGTATGTTATAGATAAGGTACAAAGTCAAAAGTCTTCTATTGCTGTTTGCCTTGAAGGGTGTGAAGACTCGCGCAAAAAGAAACTGTCTAATGCCGGTGATTTGACCTAGTTTCGAATGAGGTGTAACAGAAGTGTTAAACACCACCATCGATCCCAGAAAATACACACACAGCTTGCTACCGTCGGTAATTAGACACTAGTGTACAGTCAGTATGTACAGCTGCGGTCAATACCCACACAGCACAGTATACAAACGATACAGCGATGGACATCTCAGGTCCAGCTAAAGATAACAATTAAGGTATCACGTTTCATTACTGTCTGCACTTTGTAGCGACACAAACAAAACGTCACTTGCAAGCAACAGAAAGTTAACTTTTTCAGATGGCCGCACACGGTTTGGGGCAAGTCTTCAATGCCTTTAAGGCTGTATCACCTCAAAAATGGTAAAAAAAAAAGGAAAAAGAAAAAAAAAGAGAGAGAGAGAATAATGGAATGGTCCCCTTCTATGCTCGATCTTTAACAAGTATTTTATTTACCTACAGTCAGTATCCTCAAAACAATTTTTTATTCAGAATGCTCTTGAAAGTGCGATGTCATTTGAGGAGTCAGTACCAAAATGAAGTACTTTTTCTCAAAATATTTTGGCATGCTAACATTTACCACAAATGTGCTAAATGAACTTTTAAACTGTGGTCGAATTGGTTATCTATCTTCTATTTCCATTTCCATTGAAAATTTCAGGATGTCGATCCTTGGAAATACATGTTTATAAGTTTATCGTACTATGTAAGATGCTTTGAATGAACAGAATTGTATCCGTTCAGTTCATTATATACTGTCAAGTCGAGTCATTATCAGCGATTTTTCTGACTAGTATCACTCACAGGAAATAATATAGCATTCAAATTTTTGTCTAGCAATTTTTGAAGGCAGTTACACTTTCTCTATATAAAATCCTATGGTTCCAGAACTATATAAAAACTGAGCTATGTACAATTTTGCATAAATGTATAGCATTTTGTGATGGGATACCGGATAAATTATGCCTTTAGTCATAGACTAGCATATTACAGCCACTGTAGGCCTATTACATCTATGGGAGAAAATCTTCCCATCTTCTTCCAGTCACTGAAATACTTTTATAACTTTTAAACTGTGGTCGAAACGATTATTTATCTTCTATTTCCATTTCCGTTGACATTTTCAGGATGTCGAACCTTGGAAATACATGTTTCTAAGTTTATCGTACTATGTAAGATACTTTGAATTGATCAGAATTGTAACCGTTCAGTTCATTATACGATTTTCCTGACTAGCGTCACTCATGGGAAATAATATGGTGCCATTCAAATTTTGTCTTGCAAGTTTTGAAGGCAGTTACACTTTCTCTATATTAAAACCTTTGGTTCCAGTATATTAAAACTGCTATGTATAAATTTGCATATGTATAGCATTTTGCCTGCTTTTGTGTAGCATATTGCTAATAAATTATGCCTTGAGTCGTGGACTTACATATTACCCCCACTGTGGGCCTATTATATCTTCTATGGGAGAGAATCTTCACCATCTCCTTCCAGTCACCGAAATACTTTATAAAGTTAGTGACTCGTGTCCTATTACTCACTACCATACTGCTTTGTATTAATTTGTTTTCAAACACTCACACACAAGTTTTCACGGCTTTGTGAGCTATTCATGTGCTAACCCAGGCAGTTAATATCATTGGGGTAGGTTATAAGGTTTTCGAGAATGAAAATGCAGACTACCCGAGCAAAATGTGGGATGCCGTGGGAGGTCTGTTACAATCACATATGAATGATTGAGTACAAAATCAAGCAGTGATCATACAAAATCCATCTGTGTCTATTGTTTCTAAAAACCAATGTGATATATTGCCATTTCTAAGCTCCTATGATGTCTGACTTCTTTGAACCAAAATAATCTATAACAATGACAGGAACTTGTGAGTTATGTAAACAAGGACAGACATTTGATCCCAAATGTATGCCTAAGAAGTCTGATGTAGCATATATATATATTGTGCCCATAAATAAATACATGCCAGGGAGCTGCCATTCAGGCCCCACCCCCTCCTACCCCTCCCCCCCCATATGGATTTAAATGACTGAACGAATATGGTCAATTCAAATAACTTTATTTATGTTCCATTGTTTGTGCAATGTTATGCTCTAATGAATATAAACCCCTGCAGTGTCGTGATAGTGATGTGATAGTAATGAGAAGCATGTGTGTGTATTCACACTGTTTTCTTCAAAAGTTTGCCCACTCTATTATTTGGCGAGATGCAATATGAAAGCATGGTAACTGGTGAATGGTTTTGTCTACAAACAGATTGAAAACTGCAAGATTCTCATGGGTTTTCTTAGAAATTTATGATTAAAAATAATACAATAAAAATTAAAACAATTATACATGATGCAAAGTTGTTGTAAGTGTGGGTAAGGGGAGGCTCCCTGCCTCGATACTCTTTTCAGTTGACTACCGTACAGGCCTGTAAAGTATATAAGATTTCTAGATAAATTGGTTTCCAAAAAGTTTTAATATGATAATCTAAGCATGCCCTACGGTGTGCCTATTGCAATCAAATTTGTACTGCAAACAAAGGCTCTAGAGGCAAGTTACACAGTTATA